>SDVV010004289.1:0-20348 GCA_016164225.1 Gammarus roeselii
CAACGAGGACTGTGAGCAAGTGACAAGTTATTCAAGTTAGCCGACGACACTAAACAACGAGGACTGTGAGCAAGTGACAAGTTATTCAAGTTAGCCGACGACACTAAACAACGAGGACTGTGAGCAAGTGACAAGTTATTCAAGTTAGCCGACGACACTGAGCTCTATCGCAACGAGGACTGTGAGCAAGTGACAAGTTATTCAAGTTGGCCGACGACACTAAGCTCTATCGCAACGAGGACTGTGAGCAAGTGACAAGTTATTCAAGTTGTCCGACGACGCTAAACTCTACCGCAACGAGGACTGTGAGCAAGTGACAAGTTATCCAAGTTGGCCGACGACACTGAACTCTATCGCAACGAGGACTGTGAGTAAGTGACAAGTTATTCAAGTTGGCCGGCGACACTAAACAACGAGGACTGTGAGCAAGTGACAAGTTATTCAAGTTGGCCGACGACGCTAAACTCTATCGCAACGAAGACTGTGACTAAGTGACAAGTTATTCAAGTTGACCGACTACACAAAACTCTATTATTGCAACGAGGACAGTGACCAAGTGACAAGTTATTCAAGTTGGCCGACGACACTAAACTCTACCGCAACGAGGACTGTGAGCAACTGACAAGTTATTCAAGTTGGACGGCGACACTAAACAACGAGGACTGTGAGCAAGTGACAAGTTATCCAAGTTGGCCGACGACACTAAACTCTATCGCAACAAGGACTGTGAGCAAATGACAAGTTATTCAAGTTGGCTGACTATAGTAAATTCTATCGCAACGAGGACTGTGAGCAAGGCCGAATAAATATTCAAAGTGATCG
The DNA here is from genome assembly GCA_016164225.1 of Gammarus roeselii. Lineage (NCBI taxonomy): Eukaryota > Metazoa > Arthropoda > Malacostraca > Amphipoda > Gammaridae > Gammarus > Gammarus roeselii. The sequence goes on from SDVV010004289.1 coordinate 823, forward strand.
TGATGAACTAGTGTACTGGTCTAACAAGTGATGAATGAACTTCAATGGTCAAAAAGGCACAGTTAAACACTTTCGAACACACAATATAAACCTTGCCTACATGATGGCATACCAGCATGTACCTGACGTTGACCAACAACGAAATCTTGAAATATCAACCCTCAGAGATCTCAATGGGAAGAACCGAGTGGAAGTTAGCTGCAAGATAGGCAATAGAGTCATTGGCAGAAATTTCCACTGCAAATGCAGGGACATCGTGCTTCTGTTAAATACTGTACTCGGCCGGGCCAAAATGGAATTTGCAGTACAATTTTGGTTCCCTCACTTAAGAGGGGATATTATCAAGATAATTCGTGTTCAGCACCAAACAACAAAAATTATTCTGGAACTGAGAAATAAGACATACCCGCGACTATTCGGCTAACTTGAACTAATTGAAGGGAAATGACTTTAGGGTCAGATAGTAAAAACTTGTAAATACATGAATGGGTTTACTAGAACTAGATCTCAAGTGCCTTTTTCATCGGCAATATACACCAAGGAATGAAAGTATTGGACAAAAACTGTAGCTAAAAGCATTCAAAATGTCAGTTACCGAAAACCTATTTCCAGCAGTGTGCCCACAATTTGGAACAGTTTGCCCCACGATGTGGTTCATAGGACTAACGTCCACACCTTTAAAAACCGCCTCGACAAACACTGGGAGTCTAATCCACCCCCATACGAAGAAAATGTGGAGGAACGACTATTACCCCCCGAAGGTGGCAACACCCTCCGTCGAAGCATGCAGCGGCCGGCAGTCCATAAATGATGGGCACCACATCTAGAGTGACCAAGTTATACTGCTAATTTTATTTTGAAGTATTGCTAGAATGAACTCATCAGCTCGTCCCAGGCCTACTACTATGTAATACTATTCTAGTAGCCTTTTCACGGTTGGCGCCAGAAGGACATGACTCTAGCACGCTATAAATCCCTGTTTCTCTAATATGTGAAGGTTAATGAAAATGGAATATATGTTGCGGACGGAAGGTTTGAAGGGTGTAAGATGTTTGAAGCATTGGAAACTTAATTAAGGTCGAAAGATGGATGCTTGGACTATTTGTTCGTTCCTCGAGTTCTATTGTTCATCAAGCTATCCCGGTGGCAGAAGGACATTTACTCTAATGCACTAGAAAACCTTAGCACTCTAATCTAATCATCAAGCTATCTCCATCGCCTAATGCACACCCGGGAAGTACAAATCGTGGCAAATGCCATTCTCATTGCGTCATGCACCTGAACTGTGCAATTGCATTATTGAGAATCAATTTATTTGCATCGTTGAGACGCAACTCAATTGAACAGTATTCGCGCTAAAGTTATATGAAGAAATAACTTTTAAATTCACAATCGGATTTACGTTTGAATCGAACTTTAGCTTCCATAGTGTGTTGCGAAATGTCGAGTAAGCCTTTAAAATTAAAGTTTTAGAACATCCCTGTTTTGACGGGTGGAGTCGCCATTATGTAGATTTTGTCACAGACGCAGGCACAAAGCCGAATCCCTCGGAAGGAGGAGATCGACGATAGGATACACCTCACACTCCTCAATGCGTATTTCGCATTCAACACACATATCACTTCGCCCTTTAGCTCGAAGGAGTATGTACAGGGCCGTGCAACACACCCTTCAAATCAGGAATAAGATCCGATATCAGCGTCAGCAGCCGAAGCCCGACAGCTTTTACTGGTTTACCCCTGCTGCGTATAGTTGTTGGGCCCTCTCCCGCATACTTTCAAAGCCGCGTTAAATCTAATCTGTTAACGATAATTCTCTAGCAACGCCTATCCATTGCAAGCTCTTTCTCTACCACTACACTGATGTCTCTCCTCCCTAAAGGCTGCTTCACGTCAAACATCTCAGTCATCCGCTTGGCCTACGCGCAGTCACCTCTACATCCATCACCCTTTTCAATCATTTACCATCATCCATCCTCATCATTTGTCCGAACCACCTAAGAACACGTGAATATACTGTGTCCTCCAACTACCTCATCATTCCAGTTCATTTTCGAACAACGTCTTTATTTATCCTATCCCTCAGCGTCACTCCCGCCATGTCTTTCAAACATTTTATATCTAAGTCATTCAACCTTCTTCTCTTCCGATCTCTTACCATTCGTTTCATCTCCGCAGAGCACAGTTGGGATAACTACCCCCTTATACAACACTTGCTTTGCTCACGCATTCAATGCCCTACGGCTCATTAAATTCTTCAGTTCACCAAATACTTTACGCTCATCTACCATTTTAGATTTCACCTCGGTTTCCACAAGTTTATTCTCCACATCAGAGCCCAGCTACTGAACTTCTTCCAATAACTCCACTTAGGTGGACACAGATTTTGCTCACATCATTCTTCTAACATCTAACTTTACTTTTACCCTCGTTAACTCTTAATGACCAAACAATTCACGCCCCGTGTATACTCAGTCATTTCCGACTTCGTTTTGCAGAATTTTATGTTCGTGTCCATGATAAGTGATGGTCATTACATTTTGAAATAGATGTATATATAAAGTGACTTAGCATGACTATTTGCCTTTTAATTTTTTTTTTTTTTTCAGAAACTGAAGCACGCTGTGAAGCCAAAGATTGAGTCCTGTGCAAGTTGCAATATATCCTCGCAGAACTCGGAGGGTCCCTGCCGCTGCGCCTCCAGCCATCCCCCACTCCCAGAAATACTCTGCCTGAACTCCATGAGCCAGAAGACAGAGGCGAGGCGTCCCAGCATCGTCCCGTCACTGGAAGCCAATGCCGCCGCTAGAAGGCACAGTGTCATTAAGAGTGGGAGAAAGTCCGCCTCTCGAGACGTAGAGAAATAAACGCGCTTTACCTCCGTTGAACAGAGTTGAGATGCGTAGCAAATCAAGATGCTTTCACTTGAAACCCTCAAAGTCGGCGCAACAAGATCATTGACTTGTTCGCGTTGAAAACTCGGGTCACTCTAATCGACCGGCAATACGAGGTATAGCAACCACTCACTACAGACTCTCTTCCATGCCCAAACATTTGCTTTTGAATGGTTATCAAGCCCCATATTATCAAAAATTGGTTCCAAATTTCAAGTCGATTTTATTAGCATAGGCTTGCGCAAGTAACCCTGTATACTTTGATTTAATCTCTTGGCATGCATGTAGGCCTTTTGAACAGGACATGTTTCGCCGCCAGTATTAGAATATATTAAGAGCTCATTAATAAGTGCTTCTCTTGTTTTGGTTTGTCAGCGTTTTGTAATGCCGTCAATTATTTGTGTTGTTTGACAATGTTATTTCACGCAACAGGTCTGGTGGTTATGCTACGCACTATAGAAGAATGGCCAAGTTGATCTCTCTACGTTTAGGTTTCATCGCGTCAGAGATCAACCAACAAAACATATCTTGTCTGGTGACGAGATAAGTGTGTATTCGCTTCTGAATAAGAATGTTTTTGCATTCCAACCACGACGAGGCGATCTTGTTGATGCCTTTGGACTGGTGCCGATCAATGCTCTTCATCATTGGGGTTTTTGAGGTTGTACTCTTTTGTGGAGTCAATTTGATCGCCGCAACTCATGCAATCTAGTTTTGTGGTTTGTGAGTTAGTTAATCGAACAAGGTCCCGTCCACACGATTGTTCAAAATTAAAAGAAATGTTTTTCAGACATTTTGCTGCTCAAAATATTTTAATATTGTCAGTCGCAACCACTATGCGTTCTTTGTTTCTTACTGTTGTACACACTTTCAATAGCAAATGTACAAAGTCTGCCTGAGAAGAGGTGGTAACTAAGATCTCCTTTCAGTTGATAAGGTCTTTCTCATGTAGACAAGACAAAACTAGTGGAATCTGAGGTGAAATCTAGAATGAAGGAAGAGTGTAAAGTGTAATGCGCTCTAGGGCAATATGTAGGGAAGCAAAGAGAGGGTTGTATGAGAGGATAGTTGTTCCAACTGTGTTCTACGGGGCTGAAACGTTGGGGGCGAGAGCAAAGAGAAAAAGAGATTGAATGATTTCGTGAGGATATGTTTGCGAGGTTTGTCAGGAGTGACGCTTTGGGATAGGTTATCTAATATCGTTGTTCGAATAGGAACGGGTTGGATGGAGAAGTTGGAGGACAGAGTAGGTTCACGTGAGCCGAGGTGGTTTGGACGCATGGTGAGGATGGGTGATTGAAGATAGGTGAAAAGGGGATGTAAGCAGAGGCGAGCAGGCATATTCCTGTAAGAAGAGCAAAGTTTGGGAGGGTGGATAGCGTGAAGCAGGCTTTAGGGTGGAGAGACATCAGTGTGTAGCATGAGAGAAAGCGTGCAATGGATAGGCGTGAGTGCCAATGATTGTAAATGGATGAGTGTTGATGCGGGTCTGATGCGCTTTCACTCCCTTCGTGTCTCGTCGAGAAACCGGGTGGTCGTGGGTGGGAGAGTGCTCTGCGATTATTACGCAGCTGGGGGTAAACCAGCGAAAGCTGCCGTACCTCCCGGCTGACACTGATCTCTGACCTCACCCCTGACCCGAAACGAGAGTCGTGGTCCTGGCCCGGACCCTAAAGCGTAAAAAGCTGAGGTTTGTTATGTGTGTGAGTGCACGAGAAAAGTGTGAGGTACGTCATGCCGTCGGACACCCCCATTTTAGGAGATTCGGCATTGCGTCTTTTACCTATACAAACGAAACTAATTTTCTAAAGTCTATTAAATAAATACCTCGGTTAGGTTCCTGAACTGCCTCTGATCAGGGGATATCCGAACACGATGCCAAGCCGGTGATCCGACTGGCGAAAGTGGTAGCAACATGCAAACGTCGATACCAAAGCACCACGAGTGTAGTGTTCCCACTAGTGTAGGTCAGCTGGCAGCTACGCGGTGACCAGCTATACAGCATAAAATCTTCAAGTATCCATGTAAGTATCCAACTATGTACTGAGATATCTAGATCAAAGAGCTAAGAAACAAGTTTTGACCGAGAGAGCTACGTTTGAATTTTCCATTCGCGTTGTATAAAAAAATGAAATATTCTCGCATGCAATAATGTATACATATACCGCGATTAAAAAAAAAATCGAAGTTTTTAATTTCGAGGACATTTCAATTTCCGCGCCCATCAAGAGTGTGAACCTATCAAAATTTATGAACTTCGCTACGTAGCGGGAGCTCCCAACTTGCGTTGGGGATGAGCCCCCTAATCTTATCCAATACCTACATCATTCTGGGAATGGACAACAGCTGTTCAGTATGGTTTGCTCAAGAACACAATGGACGAATTCCTATTGATAATATAATAGGTTTTGAACCGCAGAATCGTTACCGCCTCCGTTTCTACGGTAACTGTGAATCAAGTGTAGTAAGGTAAACAAGTATAATAGGTTTTGAACCGCAGAATCGTTACCGCCGCCGTTTCTACGGTATCTGCGAATCAATTGTAGTAAGGTAAACAAGACCCATAATAGAATCATGTTTTACCATGTAAAAAGTATTGTTTATTTTTCTATGGATACAAACAAAATGTTAAACTTTGTTAACTTTTTCAAGCTTGGAAGTTTTTAGCACTGTTTTGAAGTAGACTAATTCATTTACATTGGCATGGACACAGTTTGAGATTTTTAGTATTTAGTTTACTATTAGCTTGATTTCGTTAGAAAGTCTGGTTACGACGTATTATTACATCCTATATTTACTGATGAAAGGTAACATGAATCTTTTTATTGTTGTGTTTGATCTGTTTTTACAGTTCTGTGTGTTTTTTATGTCAATGCTGAGAATTGACTTCCGGTACCCGAACCAAGGTGAACGGTTTTCTAATGATTTTTGAAAATGAAGTAATTGCCCCAATCGAGATGATGACTTCACTAAGGTAACCAATCAAGATGATGACCTCACTAAGGTAACACGGTCGACATTCTTGCAAAACGGGCGTGACTAATTTTTCCCTCTGCTACCTGCTAAAATGAGCCGAGAATCATACTTCCTTGAGACCGTATCTAAACTTACCCATTACAAATTAGTTTCAATGATTCATTGATTCACTAAATTCAATCTACAACGATCGATTTCTGTTCACAAGAAAAATGACCGCGCAATTCATAGTTGGGCAAAACAATTAAATGTTTAGATAACGAATCCCTAGTTGATAGTACCTTGTCTTGAGTAAGGATAACAGCTTCGCTGTATTCCATTGATAGACCACGTTCTTCGGCATTCTTCCGTGCTATTTATGGCGTTATACCTAAACTAAATCAAATTTCATTAATTTAATATATATTACTGCTATTAGTCGTCGCTGGATCGAAGCTATTGATTGTGCCTGATATAGTATACGTTTTCTGCCCTACGGGGGATGTGGCACAGACTCGCGTCGGTAGCTCCGGTGGACTCAGACCCCCTTAATCAATCAATGTACGTTTCTCTCTGAAGAAAGGAAGCATTTATACATAATTTGCACGTTTCTATTTGTGTGATTGAGAGAGGCACAGTTATTACTCGATATTTAACAGTACGTAGTTAAATGTAGTTGGCCGTGGACCGAACCCGACTTCAAGAACTGCTGTCTCAGTACAGTAGCTGGAGGAAAACTGTAGAGGATATATATTCCAATAAAAGTTATGCTTTTATTATGTTGATTCATACTATTAAGTGATTTGTGTAGTATATATTTAACGAAAGAAGCGAGAAATAAAAACATTACTACAATCCAAATAGCATTTGCAGCCATTATTGCAATTAATGCATTTACACTTTCAATGAAATAGACTCTGCTCTTTCATACTCCAATACTTTTAATTTCGAATTTAGGCAAATAATGCAATCATCCACTCCTACATTGACAAAGAATCTGTTGTAGTCACAAATGGATAGTGTAGTTGTTCCTCTATCTTACCTCCATGTTATTGCCATGATGCCTTTCTGACATGTAAAGTCAGTCCTTCTTAATCTGCGAGGTAGAATCTTGACTGGAGAGTTCCTTTTACTTGAACTAGAGGCTTCATCAGAGCGGGACACTCGCCGTACTTTTTGGATTGAATCTTATTGAATTATAGTTATTCGCTTAGCGGAAATGTACAGGAATATGTAATAGAATGTTGTTTGCAGCGCATGAATATGCTGTGTTTTGCATAGGAATTTAATAATGGTACAGTGGCTACACCCTGATTCAGTCAAGAACTTCCTCGACCTTCAGGCGAAAAGTTTTCCGCGTCATTTCAAGTTGTTTGATCGGATATTATTATGTCGGTTTGTACAGCAGTACCTCGTAGTCTGAGCATGAATGTTCCGGTAAGAGGGTGCTCTGATGAAAGGTGTGCTCACTGTGCTGGTTGTCCCGGTAAGAGCGTGCTCTGAAGAAAGGTGTGCTCACTGTGCTGGTTGTCCCGGTAAGAGGGTGCTCTGATGAAAGGTGTGCTCACTGTGCTGGTTATCCCGGTAAGAGCGTGCTCTGAAGAAAGGTGTGCTCACTGTGCTGGTTGTCCCAGTAAGAGAGTGCTCTGATGAAAGGTGTGCTTAATGCCGCTTGATTCAAGGCATCGCAACTGTCGCAGCTGCGATAAACTGTTATCATGGCAATTCAATACATTATTTGTGTAAATGTTAGGCGATATGTCTGCATTTTTAATACTGAAAAAATAGAACGATTTTTGATTACGTCTTTCTCTTCTTTAACTGTTTGATGCCGCGTTGAACGTTCCTTTGCCTGCAACATCGCTTTACCTCTTACGTTAGCTATTACATTGGTGAACTTATTTCTTGAACGATAACATTGGTTAAACTCTTCGTTTAGCGAAAACACAGGTCAACCTATATCTTCAGCTATGATATTTATTGAACCATTCCTTTATTGCATCGTTTTGCCTCAGAGGATAATTTGCAATTTTGCAGTAAATTCGATCTTTGACAACAAAGTTCAATCCGCTTGCTACATGAAGACAAGGTCATAGTAGCTAGCTGACCTTGAATCCAAAAAATCTCCACGCAGATGACTTGAATTAGGTTGTCGGCCCATCTCCCTCGGAGCTCTGGAGGCTCCCACAATGCGCCGAGGTTAAACAGAGACCCGAAGAAAGAAATTAGGAACTGAGATGGCATGCTGGAGGTCCACACTTCCCTAAGAAACATCATGCGAATAACAGCGAGAATATAAAGTCAAAGTTTTATTACATGAATCTTGCAACTCGGTGACCTAACCTGAGCAAATGAAAACCCTGAGCGCTGCTCCATTGATCATCTTTAACAACAGAGGACTTAATAATGCTTACATCGCCTATGCTCGCAGAGCCCCTTCTTTCTCCCCCCCCCCAACCAAAAGGCATATGTACACAGCGAGATTAAACATTTATTTACTATATATTAAGAAACCTCTTCGCAACGTCGGTGCGCAGATAAATTCTAAGAACGATATGAATAAATTCTGATTTCTCTTGAAGAACGAAGAATTGACAGGACACTGGGATGTCAAGGTCGGCACAGATGTTGAGAACTACAGGAATGGAAAAAAGTCAAAATCCCGGTGAGAAATCGCATGGAAAAAATATGTTCCAGCCAATGACCAACTATTCGGGTTCGAAGGAGCGCAACGGTCTCATGGAACGGTCCAATTATACAAGTATAATCTAGCTGTGGGTCCCTGCTTTTACTCTATCTTTAACTCGTGGTAGAGCATTCTAGCATTCCCGTGCTAACTAATAACTGTTCTTTTCAGATAAACGTCAGGCGCCAGAAGGACATTCGCGCCAGTGTATTAGAAAGCATTGGCACACTTATCTAAACTAATTTTTTCAGATCATCAAATATTCAGCTCAAGTGGGTCTCTTATTTGTGCTGAGACTAAAACTGCAAGTTAGCTTAGCTCATATATGTTGGTTTGAGGTAAATAGGAAATATGTAAGGCTGGTCAAGAGGGCTAAGAAGTGACATTGTAGACATCGGAAACCACGAAGAGCACCGCAGAGAACAACTCGACCGGCTGCCGCCCAGACCCCTGGCGAAAACTGGCGTCCAATGATGGGCAAGAATAAACCCCAACGGACAGAGGCTAGCAACCCCTCTGTACTGCTTAAAACAAAGATCTCCAAAGCAACTATTTGAAACTCCTTCAATATTCCTCCTACTTCCCCTGATGACCCCACCTCGTCTGGAGATGACGGAACCAACTATCGTATCATGAAATCGGAAATCGAATTTGTTCCCGTACCGATTACAAACAGAGAACCCCCTGGATAGTACAGGTTTGTCCCTAGTTTGTGCTGGGACCTTGAACAGCGCGTTTGCTGCATTGCTTGTGATACTTTAAATTTAACGTAGCTTAAAATCGGTAAAGCCGGTCAAGAGTGAGCTCCCTGGCCCCTGGCGCGAACCAGGGGGCCGATGGGGAGTAGAAAGAAACTCCATTTAGGAGGGACCAGCATCCCTTCCTGAGCAATGACAACCTAGATTCCAACGGCCAAGAACGTCAGCCTCTCCAAGATGACCAGCGCCACCTCAGCCGAAGATGACCGGAGAGACAACCGCACCGACGAGTTAACCAGGAACGTCCAGGAAATCAGGAATCTACTGGAGTGGCCAAGCGACCGGCCTCTTTCGGCAGGAAGCAGAAGTTTCCGCCGCAGAACCTTGCACAGTCGAAGACCGTCCAACGAGGCTTGAGGGCCATCTCAAGTCCATTTTTCTCCATATCCACGAACTCATAAAGGACCAACAAAGTAAAGAACCCGCAATTTACGCAAGCACCGCTATGTCTACGTCCGACGACAACTTCGACGACTCTCCACCCCACAAAAACTCCAACCGAGCTCCGAGGACTGCAAGAAGGAAGCAATACTCGCCATTTAATGAACACAACTTGTTCAACAATAGTCATACCTTTCCCGAACACCTGAAGATCACGTTCGATGCCAACGACAGACCGAATATTTGACCTTACACTCTGCGAAAAGAGCTGGGCTCTTTCACTGGCCGCCTTGCCTGAGCGTCGCCACCAACGGCGACGAAGGCTTTGCCATCAGAGAAGACACAAAACTTCAAAGTGACACAATTTTCTCCAAAACTAGACTATGTGAAAAACCATGCAAAATAGTGCCACACCCGACTCTTTCTACAACTTCGGGTTTGATCTACGTTGAAGATATCCCGAAGGAAAAAATCGAGGAGTCCATAACTGGACTCGTTCAATACGAAGCCTGCGTCGTCGAAGCAAAAGTTGTACCAAAGACCACACCTAGAAGAGAGACCACCACACCCCTAATACTAAAATTCAACTGCCCTACTCAACCTATTTTTCTAAACATTCCCTTCTGCGCCACCAAAACCAAGGTTACACCATTGGAGAGACGTCCGATGCGATCTTATAAATGCCAGAAATATGGCCACACGAGAGGAAACTGTAAAGGTAAACAAAGATACTCATACTGCTCCTAAGACGACCATGACAAACCGGAAGATCCCCAGTCGTGCGAACCGCACTGTTTTTACTGCAGAATAAACGGCCACCCAACCGGACATGAAGATTGTCCAGAGGATGAGACTGAGAGTGCAATCCTCCAATATCAGATAGATCATGGGTCGGGCGACGAGAGGCTGCAGTCTCGATGCGCTCTTCCCAAAATGACCCTCCTATCCGGGAGAGAAGATCGGCACCATTTCCCACCCACTTCCTCATAACGTTCAACGAAAGTGGTGCAAGCAAAGTTGCTTTTTCAACTAATTCATTTGTTGTGATGAAGTCACTCACCGAACAACTAGGAGTAAAACCGAAAGAAATACAACCACAGGGAAAGAAATATCTGGCCTACGTCACAGAACGTGAGCAAAGTAACGCTATACAAAAGATTACCCTCATGAACAAACTCAAAGTTACAGTTGAAATACATCCGTCCTTCAACAATACCAAACGAATTATATACATCTCCCGTTACACGCCTACAACCGACCTCAGTGCTTTCGCTGAAGGTCTAGCTGAAGACTACGGAATTACCGAAGTTCGCCAAGCAACATAAATAAAATCACGTAACGCAAGTTCTACTGCATACCAAATTACCTTCCCGGGACACGACCCACCGGAATTCATAGTAATCCCGGGTGAACAAGGAAGAACCAAAACCTACCCAGTTGCATCATGACCCCCCAATTTGCAAAAAATGCCTTTAATACGGCCACGTCATCGCATACTGCCAGCCACACACACCCCAACGTTGCAAGAAGTGCGCTGGCGAGCACAACAGAAAAGACCACAGTCCACCACCCTAAATGCTATTACTGCTCATGCTTCCACGAGGCAGGTGACCGCGACTGCCCAGTACACATGGATCAGACAGAAATAACAATCACACAAAACGAACGCAGAGTTACACGAAACAAGCCATCCAAATCTGGAAAGACGATAACCCAAACCGCCTCAATTATGTCAAAGCAGTCGAATCGACAATCCAACCGCACTCCCCCAACGACATCCACATAACATCACTCAGCCTCCGCGCCAGAGACGCACAGTCCTAGAATTGATTTATGCAGAGACCAGGAGGACGACGAGATGGATGCATCCCTCGCAGTCGAGCACACAGCAAGACTCACTACTATTAAAACGAAACCGCCCTACGGGGGAGTGTGCATTAACTTCGCGTTCGGACTCCGGTGGAAAATGGAAGCTACTACTACTATATAAATGAAAAATTCAAAGAGATGAAGAAACCTCCGATACCCAGGCGCCACTGAGCAAAAATATCAGTAACAACTCACAAATAAGGGCCCGCCAGGACCAAAACTCAGAACTACCTCCACCTGTCTCCAATGCGGCTCCATTCGCGGAACATTCGTGGAAAACCAGCGTGAGGGACACGATCCCCCGTTAACAAACCCGACTTACGAACACGCCATCAGCGAGAACTATCACGGCCTCGCTGACCGCGCTTATCTCGAAGAGCTCATACGCGAGACCTCTGCACAACCAGTCATCTACGGTCGCGCCCTACGGGGGAGCCTATTATGACTCACGTTGAGGCTCTGGTGGAAATGAGGCCCAAATCAATCAATCAATCAACCAGTCATCTTACCTGGCCCAAATACCACGCACTCCACACAACCACCCACTCAGTTAAAAAAGACTACCGCAGAAGAAGAGCGCACTCGCTTACAAAGCAAACACAAAAAGCATAAACCCTCATCTTCCCACAAGAGCACTCGCAGCCGCGACCGAAGCAACCGCAGCAGACCACCTTCCACCAAAAGCAGACACTCCCGACTTGGAACCCCTGGGCAAACTCAAAAACGTGAGCACCACAAAAGCTCCAGCAAATCACGCGACCACTCAAGATCATCAAGGTCACATTGCGAACAGCCTTCAAAATGAACATCTTAATACTCCAGTGGATCGCGCCCTACGGAGGAGCCTATTATGACTCACGTTGAGGCTCAAATCAAATAAAAAAATATTCCAATGAAACTGCCTGGGACTCGGGAACAAGAAAGACTAATTACTATCCTTAATCGACACCCATAAACCTTTGGTGACTGGCCTCCAAGAGATCAAACTCCGAGAGACCGCCACCTTCAGAATCCCCCAATATATCATACGCCGCCGCGAAGGCCACACCAACGTGACTGCTCACGGCGGAGTGGCACTTATGATCCTCAAAAGTGTACCTCACCTACCCCTTCCCCTGAGGACAGAACTACAAGCTATCGCCATAAAGATATGCGACTCAAGGCCAATAACATTGGTATCCATCTACTCATCAAGAAGCCATGACTTCTCATCAACAACATAGACCGAATTTCTAAATTAACTGCCCTCACCAATACTCCTCCTTCTAGACTTAAACAGCTACCTTGAAACATGGGGATGCGTGAAAACAGACCCCAGGGGAGTGATAATGGCTAACACCATAAACACTCACAACCTGGTCCTTCTCAACTACCGGAAAGCCAGCTGGGTGGAATACTCGGCACACATCGCGTGGAGTGGTATGGACAACATCCCCGAAAACATTTCGGAACACGAAATCGTCGCCCAACTATACGAAAAGTTTTAAGCTGCAGCAGAGGCAAGCATTCCCCAATATGCCCCTTCAACCTTCTTTCCGAAACCATGCTGGTGCCGAGAGGTGCAAGAAGCAAGATATGAGCGTGAAAAACTATACCATGCCTACCGACGCGCACGGTCCCCCAGGAACCGAGTGGCGTGGAAAGGAGCATTTGCTGTATACCGAAAACTTCCAGTGGAGAAGAAACGTGAAAGCTGTGCTCAATTAGTTAATGGCCCAAATCGAAACGTGTGGGAGAAAATCGACATATTCAGGGAAAACCCCTTCGGTGGAAATGACCCTCAAATCAAATGAAATCAGGGAAAACCCGAGCGACCTATTAACATCCTTTCTGACAGAGGCAGAACTTATTCTTCCCACGCGGAAATCGCAATTATACGAGCTCAGGCGTTTAGCCAGATTTCGCAATCAACAAACTACACAGCTGCTTTCCAACGAGAGAAGGACTTGCGTGAAAGCGAACATCTAGACTTCATTTCTAGAAACGAAGAGGCCTGCAACAAACCTTTCTCCCTCCACGAACTACAGAGCGTTCTAGACCATACACGCGAAACTTCATCGGGGCCAGACCTGGTACACATCAAAATGATCGAAATCTCCCAGATAACGCCCGTGAGCACTTATTGAAAGTGTTCAACACTCTGTACTCAAACTCATTTTTTTCCGATCAATGACAGGAATCTATAAATATCCCAATAGCCAAACCCGGGAAATTCCACGGTGACCCACATAACTATCGCTTTCACCAGCGTCCTCAGCATGATCATGGAAAGAACGATAAATACGCGCCTTGTCGACTACCTTGATATGCATGCAGGCCTGAACAGCATCCAGTGTTGCGGCCGTAAGCCCCATTCTACGACTGACCACCTCGTAAGACTGGAATCAGGCATTAGACCGAGAGGAACACGTGGTTTCAATTTGTTTCGACGTGAAAAAGCATACGATACTACCTGAACATCACTATACGTGGACAATTACAAATAAGCTACAGGCACCCTAGCCTCTTAGACCTCCACAAGAACTCCAGTCGGGAACTGGGCCTCTTTAAACGGATTTCGATTCTCGCCCTCCAAAACGAAAAGCATGCGCTTTACTCTTGTGCCCGACTTACACCTAAAACCAGCCCTTGCGCTAAACAACACTCCGCTAGTATACGAGGAATCAATAAAATTCCTCGGTTTTGTGTGGGACCCTAAACTCACATGGCGACCTCATATTGCAACCCTGGAGACTCGTTGCAAAAAAGCGACCGGACTTATCTTCTCTGTAACATCCTTGAAATTCGGAGCCGATATGGTCACCGGCATGACATTCGTGGGCTGTATTATTTTTCTCTGCCTTTTTTTCATGGTGATCTATTTTGTATTTATTATAGAATTATGTATCGTTAGACGCCCGCAGGGGCCCTAGGTGGACTATGCGTTGTGTTAGTTAGTCTAGTCCAACATATGGTGGGAGAATTTGCGCTCTCCCTGGGCGCCTAATAAATGCCCTAACACAGCTAGGCGTTTTGATGGCTAAATGATGAAATAATGTTTACGTTGATCTTCGAGAGCGAAAGTCTTGAACGGCACTGTACGTGAAGGGGACGAAGCGAGGCGAGGCAGGCTGAGGCGAGTGGAGACGTGTCGACTGGTGGGGCGATGAGTCGAAGGGGTGCTCGCAACGCCCGAAGGACTTGAGGGACCCGCGGTTTTCGGGAACCCGGGGCACTCGGAAGACCAGCATGATTTGGGGGGATTCACTTGGACCCTTTGGGACACCCTTAGAACCCTTAGGGGCCCCCTTGAGAAACTGGGACCCGTTTGAGGCTCCTCTGAACCCTGACTCCCCCTCCCCACGCTGTATAACCCATACACAGAAAAATGTATATATGTGAAATGCTTGAGTAGAACAGTTGACCATTGCAGTCCTCGGATTACTGGCGCAGAGGGCAAGGGTCGCGGCGAGGCTGGCCGAGGTGCGTCGAGATCAGTCGAAACATGTTGAGGCGAGTCGAGTTGGTCGCGCGACGAGCCGAGACTGTCCGAGGTGATTCGAGCGAAGCCGAGATGAGCTGAGACGAGGAGACCCGGGGAGCTCGGGGGACTTGTGGGGGCCTTCCGGGATTCGTCGGGCTCTTTTGGGACCAGGGACACCTCTACCACCCCACACCAACCCCGAAATGCTTAAGTGAGAGATAAAAAAAATTGTTAGTGCAGAGACCTACTCTGTATCTGCGTTGAACTTACTCTGTGCCTACGTTGAACTTACTCGGTAACTATGCGTTAAACCTACTCTGTACCTACGTTGGACCTACTTTGTATCTTTGTTAGATCTACTCTGTGTCTGTGTTGAACTTATTCTGTATCTGTGTTGGTACTACTCTGAATCTACACTGCACCTACTTTGCCACTCTTCAATTGCCCTGCGGGGGAGTCTACATTAACTTCGCGTTGGGACTCCGGTGGAAAAGTGAAGCAACAACAACAACAACAACAACTAGTCGAGATCAGTCGAAAGATGTTGAGGCGAGTCGAGTTGGTCGCTCGACGAGCCGAGACTGTGCGAGGTGATTCGAGACAAGCCGAGATGATTGGAGACGAGGAGACCTGGGAAGCTCGGGGGACTTGGGGGCCTTCCGGGATTCGTTTTTTTTTGGGGGGACCCGAGACACCTCTGCCACCCCACTCCAACCCCAAAATGCTTGAGTGAAAACAAAAACAAAATGTTAGCGCAGAGACCTACTTTGTATCTGCGTTGAACCTACTCGGTGTCTACGTTGAACCTACTCGGTAACTAAGCGTTAAACCTATTCTGTATCTACGTTGAACCTACTTTGTATCTGTGTTAGATCTACTCTGTATTGAACTTATTCTGTATCTATGTTGGAACTACTCGGAATATGCGTTGAACCAGCTCGTAATCTACGCTGCACCTACTGTGCCACTCTTCAACTGCCCTGCGGGGGAGTCTACATTAACTTCGCGTTGGGACTCCGGTGGAGAAGTGAAGCAACAACTACTACTACGTTTTCTCTACGCGTGGACAACTTACTGAACTCGCTGAACATCAGACGCAAAGCAATCAAGCCTTCATTCTCCTATCAAATTCTTCAAATCAACACACCAACGTGGATGATCAGCCCACCGCTGGTCAACCTAGATTTGCAGACGTACTCCAAAGCAACAACTCCAACCAACACGTACCGCCAAGAATTCTCACAACTACTCGATGAACAGTACTTTGAGCACCGTCATATATTCACTGACGGCTCCAAAACATCGGACGGAGTGGGAGTTGGCAACGGAGTGGACAAAACCGATGCTTGCAGTTAAACCATCCGTGGGAGAGTGGGACACCAGGTTTTCTAATAGGGGAGACCAAGTGTTCATTAACCGTCTA
The DNA here is from genome assembly GCA_016164225.1 of Gammarus roeselii. NCBI lineage: Eukaryota > Metazoa > Arthropoda > Malacostraca > Amphipoda > Gammaridae > Gammarus > Gammarus roeselii. The sequence continues at coordinate 17,251 of SDVV010004289.1, forward strand.
TGCACAGGACACACGTTGATAACTCACAACCACCTAATGGACGTAAACATGGGACCGGACGCACCACCATGCCCCTGTTGCCAAGTGACAATCAGCGTGAAACGCTTACTTGTAGACTGTAATGCACTCGCAGCAGCCTGACTAGCCTTCTAGAGCCCCCCCGTGCAACCTGCAACGCCTGCTCACAGAAGCGGGACACAGAAAAAACTGGTCGCTTTTGGAAAGCACACAGGCTTATACGAAACCGTGTATAAGTAACGAAGTCTGAATCATCTCTGGTTCTGAACTCGCTGTCCTTCCTGCGTATTAATTGAGAATTTGAACTTTAACTCCGTGCACGAAGATGTGCAGAATCAACGGACCGTCGTGCCACGAAAAGAAGCCCTCAGTGACAACACTTCGTATCCGCTGTTTAGTACGATTTGTAAGTCCTAGGCCTACTCTTTACCCGCGTTAGAGTTACTCTTTTAAAACCTGTGTAAATTAATTTGTTATAGGCTTAGTATTACTAGGCCTACTCTGTACCTGCGCTAGAGTTACTCCTTTAAAATTGTTGAATTTATTTTCACGTTAAACTTTCTTTGTAGCGGTTATCAAATTTGCTTGGTGCCTATGTCAAATTTATTGTGTTACTTTGTTACTTAGATACCATAGACCAACTCCAGCTACGTTTAAACCTGCTGTGACTGCGTTTAAACTGCTCTTAAACTCTTAATCTACGCGTCACCTAATTCACAACTCTTCGACCGCCCTACGGGGGAGTCTGCATTAACTTCGCGTTGGGACTCCGGTGGAACATGAGAGCAAATAATAAATAAATAATTGAGTTACTCTTTTAAAATCTTTAAATTTAATTTACATGTCAATTTTTTTTTGTAGAAGCATCAAATTTGCTATTGCCCACGTCAAACTCACTGTTTCTTTGTTAGACCAACTCCAACTGTGTTTAAACCCACTGTGACTGCGTGTAAACTGCTCCGAATCTAAGATTAACCTACTCTTAATCTACGCTGCACCTACTTCACCACTCTTCGACCGCCCTATGGGGGAGTCTGCATTAACTTCGCGTTGGGACTCCGGTGGAACATGGAAGCAAATACAAATAGTGTTTATATGTTAAATTTCCTTTTTATCTACGTCAAATTTAAAATGTATCTATGTCAAATTTACTTTGTATATGTTAAAATTACTTTGTATCTGCGTTAGACCTACTCTGTAACTGCGTTAAACCTACTGTGCCTACGTTGATCTTACTCTGAATCTACTTTTAATCTACGCTGCATCTACTTTGCCACTGTTCAATTGCCTTGAGGCTCTGGTGGAAATGAGGCTCAAATCAAATTATCTCTTCAATTGCCCTACGGGGGAGTCTGCATTGACTTCGCGTTGGGACTCCGGAGGAAAACAAAATCAAACGACTACTATTACTACTAGTCTCGACGATGCTACCTGTACGCACAAGCGTGCGTACACATTACACTTGAAGTTCTAAATGATTGAAAACGGAGGTCCGTTTCGTCTAAGCGCGCGCCCTACGAGGGAGCCTATTATGAGTCACGTTAAGGCTCTGCGGAAATGAGGCCCAAATCAATCAATTATGACTCTCGTTGAGGCTCCGATGGAACTGAGGATCAAATCAAACTGAAGCAAGGTGGCGCGTTTGGTTCCATGTCGAAATCCATCAGGTGGTTGCCAGTTATCCACTTGTCTCGTGCCTTTGAGCTGACTCGTTGAATCACCGATGGTGATAGCCCTAGTCAAATCTTATCTTTGAACTAGCCGCCTTTACGAAACTGTGCAATGTTGGACTGTAGCGCAGAAGTAACTCGTCCATTCATTCATTGTGTCTCGGCGTATTCATTGATTGAACGTAGAAACGAAGACCTACTTCGAGAGCAGCGCATAAATCCCTCATTTGTGCTGTAAAGTAAGATTTTGATTTGATTTGGGCCTCATCTGTAAAGTAAGAATAATTCAACCAAGTAAGCCCCTACGTGGGAGCCTCAAACCAACCTACCGTAACAAGCTTATCGCTTTCGGAAAACACACCGGACTATACGAAGCTGTCTAAACCTCAAACAACTGTGCAAATGAGGTGGTCTCTCCACCCCATAACGCACAAAAATAACACATTTTACGAAGATTGACACGTTGAGGCTCTGGTGGAAATGAGGCCCAAATCAATCTATTATGAAGATTGATTTGGGCCTCATTTCCATCAGAGCCTCAACGTGAGTCATAATAGGCTCCCCCGTAAGGCGCGATTTACGAAGATACGCATTACCTTCGCGCCCTACGGGGGAGCGTATTATGACACGTTGAGGCCAGGCTCTGGTGGAAATGAGGCCCAAATCAAATCACGTTAAGGCCCAGGTGGAAATGAGGCCCAAATCAAATCAAATACGCATTACCAATCAAATATGCCACAATTGAAATATGTACTGACTTCATCTTGACAAAACTAGTATTTTCGCACGCGAAGCCGTGCGGACTGAGGCTCTGGTGGAAATGAGGCCCAAATCAATCAATCAATCACGCTGAGGCTCTGGTGGAAATGAGGCCCAAATCAAATCACCATGCTGAGCAGTGCACGGTTGTAAGAACCGAGGTTGTCTCTCAAAAGAAAAAGTTTAGTTTTTTTAAGTTTCCTTAATCTGCCGCCATGAATAAACTGTGGCTGCTGGCTACAGTTTCTTCATGGCGGCTAGGTCATTTTGATGAGTTTCTTTGAAAAACTTCTACTTCAGGATTTGTTACACGATGAAAGAATTTTGGTATCTTAAAAATCGATAATTGCAAAATTAAATCATACTGGATTTCGTTAAAAACTACCTCTGATCTCCGTAGATTTACAATTATTTCCATTCCACTGTACATGAACTAAACTTGGGTGGATGGATGATTATTCATTTTATAGATCAATAACACTTGATTTAAGTATTCTATTATTTCTTCTTGCTTGAGCTCCATTATTTTGCTCTGCCTTTTTTTCGTGATGATCTTTTTTGCATTGTTTATAAAATTATGTATCGTTAGACGCCCGCAGGGGCCCTCTGTGGACCATGCGGGACTCCGGTGGAACATCAAAGCAAAAAAAA
>SDVV010004290.1:0-20344 GCA_016164225.1 Gammarus roeselii
AGCGTCTGGTGGTCCTTACCCGCGGTGGTGCACCAGTTCTTTAGACATGCTATTGCAGGTGCCCTGAGCATCGTCACACAGCGTCTGGTGGTGCCTACCCGCGGTGGTGCACCAGTTCTTTAGACATGCTATTGCAGGTGCCCTGAGCATCGTCACACTGCGTCTGGTGGTCCTTACCCGCGGTGGTGCACCAGTTCTTTAGACATGCTATTGCAGGTGCCCTGAGCATCGTCACACAGCGTCTGGTGGTCATTACCCATCATTGTGCACCAGTTCTTTAGACATGCTATTGCAGCTGCCCTGAGCATAGTCACACAGCGTCTGGTGGTCCCTACCCGCGGTGGTGCACCAGTTCTTTAGACATGCCATTGCAGCTGCCCTGAGCATCGTCACACAGCGTCTGGGGGTCCCTACCCGCGGTGGTGCACCAGTTCTTTAGACATACTATTGCAGGTGCCCTGTAATTTCAACTTTGTCCATCCTTTGAATAGCTGATGGGTTGGCATGGTGGTTAAATAGCTGACGGGTTGACATGGTGGTTGAATAGCTGATGGGTTGACATGGTGGTTGAATAGCTGGTGGGTCGGCATGGTGGTTGAATAGCTGACGGGTTGGCATGGTGGTTGAATAGCTGACGAGTTGACATGGTGGTTAAATAGCTGACGGGTTGACATGGTGGTTGAATAGCTGACGGGTTGACATGGTGGTTGAATAGCTGATGGGTTGACATGGTGGTTGAATAGCTGGGGGGTTGGCATGGTGGTTGAATAGCTGACGGGTTGGCATGGTGGTTAAATAGCTGACGGGTTTACATGGTGGTTGAACAGCTGATGGGTTGACATGGTGGTTGAATAGCTGGTGGGTTGACATGGTGGTTGAATAGCTGGCGGGTTGGCATGGTGGCTGAATAGCTGGCGGTTGGTATGGAGGTTTTTAATTACCGTATGCACCATCGACTGCCTCGGTAAAGATTTATTTTTATTTTACCTCAAATTTTTGTCTTGACCCACCCTCCTCTATCGCCCCCAGGACTATGGGCTACACGTCAGATGACCAAGAACGAGGACAGGGAGGTGTACGTCCGCACCACCCTCAGGGAGCTGGTTGTCTACATCCTCTTCCTCGTTATTCTCTGCATACGTGAGTGGCCGCGACAGAGAACAGATAAAAAAATATATTACGTCACGTAACAGCTTCCAGTCAATGTAACACACGGGATTTATCATCAGAGTTCGTCATTCCTGGTTCATCCCCTCGAGTGTCACCCTCCATAACCTCACTCATACATGTTTGAGGAATCTTATTTGGCCGTGATGTTAATCCTTCCTTTTTTTCCTGTTAATTAAACCCCCTAGAGGCCACATTGTACGCTTTCGAAATGCTCGCACAGCTCTCTGAGTGCTGAACTACTCCCACGTTGGACAACACAACCTTTATATCAAACCTGTCAGAGTTTACCGATTGTTCGGTGCTGTTGTCAACGTACCTGAAACAGTGAATGTTGTCCTTAATGTGCACACAAGGAAGACTCTGAGAAAAAGTCATATATTGCTATTTATCTCAATATTTATAAATTCATGTTGGTGAACTTTTCTATTTGATTCTTGATGTTTTGTTTTTATAATGTTTTGCCCTTATCTATACTTGGCCTGCAACACCCCCGATGTATCCAATCCCCCGCGTACCTGACTGCCAGACCTTCAATCACTCCTTTCACCCTCTCCCAGTTACGTTTGGGTCTGCCTCTGCGTCGCAGTACTACTACACGAAGGTGCTCAGCGACCTGTTCCTGAACTCGCCCTACCCTGATAACGTCCAAACGTACCAGGGCGCCACGCAGGTTCTCGACATTTGGACGGTGAGTACCGCTATTGGACGTCACAAGGAGGGAGGTAGGATCAATGAACAGCTTGTACACCTTCTCGGGCGCCACGCAGGTTCTCGACATTTGGACGGTGAGTACCGCTTTTAGACGACACAAGGAGGGAGGTAGGGTCGATACTGAACCTCAACACTTCTTGTGCGCCACGCAGGTCCTCGAGATTTGGAGGGGCGACCCAAGAAGAGAGGTAGGGTCGACGGGTCGAGATGATAAGAACTTTGACCTTCGCGTTGCCAAAATTTAAAAAAAGTGTTTGCTCCCGTATGAACATTAACAGTGGAATAAAAAACATCTAACCTAAAAACGCTTGAGCCGAGTTCATTGTGTGCAAGGATCAGACTCTTCGAAACATGAGAGTCCATTCCAAAATATTTTGGGACGTTCGAATATCGACACGAACTAGTATCATGAGTTAGCGGCGTACCGTTCCATTTCTTGGAAGAATAGCTCTCGGATATCAAGGAATACCGCTCAGGAATTTTTCGACCACAGATGATCTTTAAGGGCTTGGAGCAGTCATGGCTGACAAGCCGTTTGCATGTTGACAGAAATCTTGGAAAACAAATCGAAGCGGTATTTTGTTTCTAATTTCCTCGCTGAGATCCATAGAGGTTCCCTAAAATAAATTGAGAGAGCAATCTGTGGGAAGATTAGCTTGTGTATTTCAATTTTATTTCTACTATGGAATCTTAATCGCAAGCACTTTTACTTGTGTGAGTAAGGTAACAATAATCAAGGTAACTTGGAATCAAGGATTTTTTTTGCCCATATGGCCATTTTTCAAATTCTACGTTCATCGCACAAGACTCAATATGTATAGACATAGACTTACAGCCGTTTCCCTCTAATTAGAAGGGTGGCTAAGTTAGGCTGACACAGAAGGGGGAGGCGCCCAATCTCCCCGCCACAAGACCGCCGCGTCCATGCCGAGGCTCGAACTTGTGACGAGCAGCACCAGAGGCTGGCACTGCAGTCGGATACGCTAACCACTCGGCCGCGGCGGCTCAATATGACCACAAAAAATGCTGCAAATGATTATGATATATTTAATTAGTGAATAACACAGATAACTATTAAACATAATTTCATTTTGCGTAGACGTGAGGTAGCTATCAATTGAAGAGCTGCGAAGTAAAATTGCATAACCACATCAGCTGTTCTAAGTTCTTTCTACGAGAACCCGAAAACAGTTATGCAACTCTGCTTATCAGCCGTTCAATTGTCTGGGCAATTATGTAATTTTAAACTTTCTGTAAATTGAACATCTGCAAGACAAATAGCTTATCGAAAGTGATATAAAATAGTAAATATATTATTCAGATCGGTCTAGTTTAAATTTATATTGATCTCTTCATGATGGTTTCCAAAGTCAATAACCAACAGGTTTCGCACCGCCCGGTGAATGATCAACGACGCTTTCACCTGGCACTCTTCTAAGCAGAAGTATTTCTTCTGCCCCGAAGTTCATGAAAAACGTCATGCTAAACGGACTGGATGGGAAGTATCGGCTCGATCTCATGACTCTTCTAAGCAAACTGATCTCTTCTGCCCCGCAGTTCATGGAAAACGTCTTGCTGGACGGACTGTATTGGGAGTATTGGTACGATCCAGCGCAAACGGCTACGGCAACTGACGATCGAAACATACTCTACGAAAATCACATGCTGGGAGTCCCGAGGATACGACAGGTGATCAGCAAGCTCGTTACGAGACTGTTGTTTAGTAACCCTGGTCCCTCTGACCTTACCTTTGGTTGCAGTCACCACAATCTGGGAGCAAGCTAACACTTTGTGTATGTTCTTTTCATTTGTATCTCGTCAATAAATGATACGTAAAAAAGCATAAAGAGATCTTGTGTGTCTTAATCCTAGTTATTGGCATATCATAATGGGTTAGGGTTGAGAAGATCTAAGGAACAACCAACGTATTTTTTTTTTCATATGTATTGCATGGGGGTTTACAATAGAATAGCCCCCTTCTGAACACTATGATTTTATTTGATAACTGACACGAAAAATGTTAATAAATTGGCTATGGGATAACCTTGTGGGAATTAAATCCCTTGATTGTCTTTACAATATATCTGCGTTCTTTTTTTGCTTCCGAGTCGTCTCGTTCCGTACAATAATTACTGATCATTCTGATGGCTCTCGAATCTATTTTTAGTCTTGCGTCGAATACCTTTCTGTCTTTCATATCCTAAAGCATCTCATTACCACATCAAAACTTCATTGGTTTTCTCGTTTAAATAAATCTTCTGTTTTGCGTCTAAATAAACTTCATCACGTCTAATCGCCTTTGTTCTGTCGTGAAATCCTTCTTTGTTTTTACCCCAGATTCGCGTCCGTAATGACTCATGCGAAGTGCACTCTGACTTCAAGAACGCAATACGCCAGTGTTACAGCACCTACTCGGACTCGGCCATCGACAAAACGCCTTTCAGCGGGATGAACGGAACTGCGTGAGTTGTTGCTCTCCTATTGCTGTGTATAGACATTGCAGGGTAACTGCGTGAGTTTGTGCTCTCCTATTGCTGTGTATAGACATTGTAGGGTAACTGCGTGAGTTGGTGCTCTCCTATGGCTGTGTATAGACATTGCAGGGTAACTGCGTGAGTTTGTGCTCTCCTATTGCTGTGTATAGACATTGTAGGGTAACTGCGTGAGTTGGTGCTCTCCTATGGCTGTGTATATACTCTGTAGGATAATGGTCTATCACAAACGATGCATGGCCTAGTAATGACTCCTCGGACGCTAAAAACATTGGTCCACAAGAGAATGTGGCGGAAAGATTGTTGATAGCTCGGTTGAACCCCCAACCATTAGTGTTGAAACTGAGCTGTTGACCATCTTTGCACACCACTCTATTGTAGATCGTATTCACTGATCCATGCGCGTTATTGCTGGTCTTACATGTTGGATAATGCTAGCAGATCCTCCAGGGTTACTGCTTCAGCCCTTCCGGTTTAGCTGTAGCATTAATATAATTTGAAGTTCACCTCAATCATGTGCCGAAGTATAATTTTTTACACCTTTTTAGTTCCCATATGAAGGTACTGACGTTAATAGGGTACGAAATGTAAGTATTTGTAACATTGATTGTTGCAGCTGTGGCACTAATTAATACAGGTGTGTTAAGGTTGTTGTTTATGTTGCACAGGTGGACGTACCACGAAGGCACTGACATTGGTGGCTACTCTCACTGGGGCAAACTGACCACCTACGCCGGAGGAGGCTCTTACACGGTCAGGGGATAGTGCACGTACCTGGGCTGTGGGGGTTGGGGGGTGTAGGGGAAAAGGTTAAGAAGGAGAAGCACCGACCAGGTTTGAAGAAGGTGGCTATTTGAAACGTCAGGGAACTCTAACGCGCTAGAATTTAGAAATCTCTATTACTCTAATCTTGATAAGGTCAAGAGCTAGAGCACGTAGCTTGGCAATGGGATTTAAGGGTTCCAGGTTAGGAGACAGATGCCCGTACCAGGTGAGGAAGGAAAGGCCTCAACACGATTAGGAAGAAGAGACCCATACCAGGTTAGGAAGGAGAGTTCCCTACCATATTAGGAAGGAGATGCACTGATCAGATAAATGGAATGATTCAACTGTGGCCAGGAAACAAAAAATCCAACATACCTTTCAGGGCCTGCGGCATCCAGGCGACAGGGGCATTTGATAAGCCCAAGATTACGGACGCCCGCGAGGCCTAAACACATTTTTCTAGCCCTCGTTAGAACAGTATTTCTCACAGACCTACAAATGAAGAGTACATCTACACCCAACAGTTTGTGAAACCTCAACGCTCACACGAGCAAGGGCAGGCGCAGCTCCCAGTCGTCGTTATTATGGTAGCTATAGGTCTTCGGTGCACTAGAAAACCTTGACACTCCAATCTAATCTATAGGTCTTCGGCGCATTCACTTGAAGCTGATATTTATGACCTACACTCCGGTGTGGATTGAAGATTCAACCCTCAAGAGGCGCAGAGAAGTCCTGTTTGAGCAACAATCGAAACAAATGAGCTGCAACTTGTCGAATTTGTGCTTTGCGCATCTTCATTGCTACGGAGGAATAAACAGTCACTGACCATCTATCACGGTCCTCGCTGCTAACCAACTCACTCAACTTGTCCGTGTAAACCCAACGTTACATCCCCCAAGGAAATGAGTGGCCGATTTCAGGACGCTCTTCTCCTAACACTCCACACATTCAAAATCAGAGCCTGAATTGCTATCATATTTACTAAGGCTGCTGTGTGCCTAGTTTAGGGTCAGTAACCCATTACACATGGTCACCGTGTGCCAGGACCAACTCAACATTGTCGTGAGTATCAGATCCTAGATCAGCAGTGGTTCCACTATCTAATCTATAGAACTATCTGTGTCATTAATGGTTTCAATTAGAGTGACCAAGAGAACCACCACGTAGGAGTCAAGGACACTAAAGCGCCCAACGTTATATCAGTTAATGGTGTTGTAATTTGTTACCATCACTCTTTGAATTTGATCCTGCTTATGGTTTTGTGTCGTTAACAACTCCGTTAGCGTTTGATGGGGAAATACCATGCGCCTGTTAGCTCAATATGAAGCTTCTACTGGAATACACATTTTAATTAGTTGGTTGATGTGTATGACATTCATCAGAACCTGACAGCTACGTGCATAACTTCAGAACTGCCTTGTTGAATAAGTTGTTTTCCCCCAGGACCTGGACATCACACGCAACGGAAGTACTCAGATTATCGCGCACCTGCGAGAGAACCTCTGGATTACACGCGGCACTCGCGCGGTCTTCATCGACTTCACAGTCTACAACGCCAACATCAATCTCTTCTGCGTCATCAAGTAAGTGATGAGACTTCTTCTGAGAAAAGAAAATCATGATAGGAGAACATTGCTGTATCATTTTAGTCTGAGCTAATTCACTTTCGGTTTATTAGCAGTGTTGAACAATTGTCAATGATTCTGGGTATTGATGAATGAGTCTTTGACTTGTTTTTTCAGGCTCTAAAAGGCTTTTGTTGTTGTCTGTGTCGGACAGTCTTATCTCGAAGCCAACTTGCGTGGATTTTGACATCTTGTGGTTCAAAAAACAAAGGTTCACGATACGCAGAGCTCCGCGCCAAGTTTTTCCCCAAATTAGTTCTCGTTTCTTCAGAGTCGAGCTCTGTACTCAGTCATCTGCAGGTTTTGTTCTTCACGCATTAAACGTGAAAATATTTTCGAAATGCTAAGGCTTCGCCAATGCTGCATGGACTTCGCCGCTTGATAGAATGAATTAAACAAAAGCACCACGCGCAGAGCTCCCTGTTGGCTTCTCCGAACAGCGTTTGCGTTTTTCTAAAATCAAACTCCGAACTTTGTTTTTTATGGGATGCTCTTCACGCTTATAGGAGAGAGTTTTCGAAATGTCAAGTGTCGCTTTATGACTTCAATGAAAGAATAACACCATATGCAGAGCTCCACGTCGGCTTTGATCGAGAAAAACAAATTACTTTCAGAAGAGGGTTCACAGAACGCAGAGGGTGCGACGCTTGATGACTTAAATTGACGATCATCATACGCAGAGCTCCACATCAACTTACTCCTAATGTCATTTTTGTTCTTACTCAAATCGAGCTCAGAAATTGAATAAATGGGGTTTGTCGAGTACCACTACCAGGAACTCCACTCGGCCACGAGCGGCTCACGACTATGCTCTCCCTCTCAGGTTGGTTTATGCAGTCGGCAACAAGGGTGTTTGGAGTGCAAGATCACTATGGGCATGGGATGCTTTGAAGTACGTTGGCAGTAGCTACTTTCTAGAAATAACACTGGACCATAATATGACATCACGTTCTGAAAAAAATCTTGCTGGCGCTGTGACGAGTTTCAGCATGACGAAGCGCCCAGATCTTGCTGGCGCTGTGACGCTGTTTCAGCAGGACGAAGCGCCCAGATCTTGCTGGCGCTGTGGCGCGGTTTCAGCAGGGCGAAGCACCCAGATAAAATTTCATGATAAACAAAATAGAAAATCGTATCTTGATGGGGAAATAGTACTGGGTTAATGTAGCTCTGGTTTGTGACGTCATACCACCAGCTATAGTTTGTATAATCGTGTTGTCATTTTATGGCGAGCGATGACATGACTACACCAGCTTACACCTCGTCCAGTGCAGTTTGAGATTTTAGGGACGCGGGTTTCTGTAGGAAACGCTCCTTCATCCTCTCCTTCAAACAAAGGTTTTTCCTCCCTGCAGAACCGCGTGACTCAATTGTAAATGTTTTGCAAAGAAGGCTCACTTACAATAATTAAATAGCTGAGAAACAAAGTTGTTAAAGGTCATTTCTAATAGAACGCGAATGCAGTTTAGCAATTCTGCTGTTCAACCGTTTAATTAGTTGGTGTCCAGCTCGCATAGAAATACTGATAGCTATGCAAGAGCTTATTTCTAATTGCTGCAGAATAAAGACAAGAAGATCTGTACAATAATAATGTCTTTGACACTTATGAATCAATAGGCGTGTAAGCATAGGATAAAGAGAATAAGCGAGAAGCTAGCTTGCGGTCAGCTGTGCCCACCACGTGGAGAGTCAGAATCCTCTTCTTGATGCTGTTTACTGGCGCTGAGTCTCGAACAACCCTTACCCCCCCCCTCCCCCCCGCCCTATCATCAAGACTGTTGTTCGAGCTGCCTTCCTCGGGGCCTTAGCAAAATCTTCTTGACACTTTGTTTACTGAGAGGTTACTTTCCTCTCACAGACTGCTCTTCGAGCCGCCTGACTCGGGGCAAGAGCGAGATATTCTTGTAAATTCGTTTATTCGCACAAAATCACTTCTATCTCCCCTAGACTGGTCTTCGAGCTGCCTGCTACTGGAGGCGTGATCCCATCCTGGACGTTCCGCACGGTGAAGCTGCTCCGGTATGTCACGGCGTGGGACTACTTCATCATGGCGTGCGAGTTCATCTTCTGCTTCTTCATTGCTTACTACATCATCGAGGAGTGTATCGAGCTGAAGATGCTGAAGTGGAGCTATTTCAAGAGCATCTGGAACATTCTCGACATCACAGTGCTAGGAGTAAGTAGTGGCGGTACCGAGATAGATTAGATTAAATTAGAGTAAGGAAAACAAACTAGCACGAGTGCTCATGTCGAGTGTTTCCTTTGAAAGAAGTGAAAGAAGAGTGGAGGATAGTCAACGAGGTTTTAGAAATTCACGCACACACACAGATAAAGGAAGGTTGTAAGGGCAGAAAGGAGAAAAACCACCACTACTGTCACCACTACCTACTACCTCCACCCCACTATTACCCGGGGACATTTCGGCCTCGAAGAAGAAAAGGTTGAGAGTCAGGTTGACTTGTTCAGGAACGAGGTGAACAAGATGAGAAGTGAAGAGTTCAGGTTTCAGACGGTCGAGCAGAGGCGGACACGCCCATACGCTCAGCGGACTGACACTTTTTCTTGAGCGAATGCCTGTCGGTTTGCCCCAGAGGTTGGGTCAAACGGACTCCAACTAGCTATTGAGTCTTCTTCCAAAGGAGCGTATGGGAATTGAATTTCGACAAATATGTGCACATTTAGGAGAGCAACACACCCAGTCGCCTGGGTAGTGGTCCTCCCCCATGTGCTCAGAAAATTAAGTCTTCTGTACGCAAGTGGTTCCTTGAAAGTTGTCGCTCTTCAAGGTGAGACGTCGGAGTGACATCTCCTGGGAAGAGAGTTGCTCGTGGCATCTCCTGAATTTAGTCAAAAGGAACGCTAGCATTTTAAATTTCGATAAACTGGTATTATTGTTTTTTTTGGTCCAAGGGGGCACGAATATTTACGTTTTAAAATTATGTTGAATCTAGTTTAATCAGCAGGAACTTGAGTATTTTAAGATTTGAAAAACAGTTATTGCAAGATTCTAATCCAGAAAATGCAAGAACCAATATTAAATTTTTAGATTGGCACGATAATAGTCCGTAGCTAGGTTCGATAACAAAAGTCCGTAGCCAGGTTCGATTCCTGGCTACGGGCTAACCTAGTTTCTTTCCGAAAATGACATCGCTGTGATAAGTTAAATTAGTCTCCCAACGATATTGTTGGTATACCCTCTTATTTTATTCCTATTTTTGAAAAACAGCTATCGCAAAGTTTTAGTCCAAAAAGGGCAAAACCGGTATTTAAATTTTGAAACAAATTTGGAACATCTGTGGAGAAAAGGTTAGCACATATGCGTCTCTTTGTTCCCTGCTGCACTAGGTCTCGCCCGAATCAGTGCTTCTAGAGAGAGAGAAGACGGTTAGTTCATTCACACTATAAAAGAATAACTTTCAAGATGAGATGCCGGAGGGTATCTTCAATGTATGTCATTATATTTCATATATTTCAGGGTGAGACAACAAGAGGGGCATCTCCTAGATACATAGAATATTTCACGGTTAGATATCAGAAGGGCACCTCTTGGAAAGGTTGTTCTACTAGGAAACCTTTGGTGATAGGCCTCCAAGAGATCAAACTCCGAGACCGCCACCTTCGGAATCCCCCATTATATTATACACCGCGGCGAAGGCCTTACCAACGTGACTGCTCACGGCCGAGTGGCACTTATGATCCACCAAAGTGTACCTCACCTCCCCTTTCCCCTGAAGACAGAAATTCAAGCTATCGCCATGAAGATATGCGTCTCAAGGCCAATAAAAATGGTATCCATCTACTCATCAAGAAGCCATGATCTCTCGGAAGCACTATTGACCGAATTGCTGAACCAATTCAACTCGCCAATACTCCTCCTTGGAGACTTCAACAGCTCTGGCATCCCAACTCGTTTGGGAGTTTTGCCTTCAACACACGACAGCGACCATAACCCAGTCATCATATCGCTTCTTATCAACCAACCAAGAAACCCTGCCCCACAAGAACTCCGATTCAACTGCCGGAAAGCCAGCTGGGAGGCAGAACTTATTCTTCCCACGCGGAAATCGCAAATAAACCAGCTCAGACGTTTAGTCAGATTTCGCAATCGACAAACTACACTGCTGCTTTCCAACGTGGGAAGGACTTGCGAGAAAGCGAACATCTTGACTTTGCTTTTAAAAACGAAGAGGCCTACAACAAACCTCTCTCTCTCCACGAACTACAGAACGCTCTAGACCATACACGAGGAACTTCACCTGGGCCAGACTGGGTAAACATCAACATGATCAAAAATCTCCCAGATGGCTCCCGTGAGCACTTATTAAAAGTGATCAACACTCTGTATTCAAACTCATTTTTTCCCGATCAATGGCGGAAATCTATAATTATCCCAATACCAAAACCCGGGAAATTCCACGGTGGCCCACATAACTATCGCCCCATCGCTCTTACCAGCGTCCTCAGCAAGACCATGGAAAGAATGATAAATACGCGCCTTATCGACTACATTGATATGCATGCAGGCCTGAACAGCATCCAGTGGGGCGGCCGTAAGCACCACTCTACGACGGACCCCCTTGTAAGACAGGAATCTGACATTAGACAAGCATTTGTCCGAGGGGAACACGTGGTTTCCAGTTTTTTCGACATGGAAAAAGCATACGATACTACCTGGAAATATGGCATCATGAAGGATCTCCACCGCAAAGGGCTGAGAGGCCACTTACCACGTTGTATCCACCAATTCTTGCGAAATCGTACCTTAAGGGTTAAGGTCGGCGACACCCTGTCACCATCATATCCGTAAGAAATAAGCGTCCCCCAAGGAAGCGTCCTCAGTGGCACTCGTTTTATACTCAAAATCGGCCAGATAGCAGACATTCTCCCGCGCGACGGAAGATTGCTTTCATCACCATACGTGGACGACTTACAAATAAGCTTCAGGCACCCTAGCCTCTTAACAATTGAACAGGAACTCCAGAAATGTCTAAACCTAGTCGGAAACTGGGCCTCCTTAAACGTATTCCGATTCTCGCCTTCCAAAACGAAAAACATGCACTATACTCTTTTGCCCGGCTTACACCTAAAACCAGCCCTAACGCTGAACAACACCGCTAGGATACGTGGAATCGATAAAATTCCTCGGTCTTGTGTGGGACCCTAAACTCACATGGCGACCTCATATTGCAGCCCTGGAGACTCTCTGCAAAAAAGTAACCGGACTTATACTCTCTGTAACATCCTTGAAATTCGGAGCTGATATGGACACCGGCATGACGTTATTCAGAAAAATAATACGCTCGCGCATTGACTATAGAGCCATTGTTTACGGTTCAGCAGCCAAAACCACCCTTGAACCTCTCTCAATCATAGTAAATAACGCCCTGCGTATCACGACCGGTGCGTTCTGCTCCACGCCCATCGAATCCCTGAGCGTGCTTGCTAACGAGCTTCCTCTTCCGCTCCGGAGGGACAAACTCTCACTACAGTACCATTTCAAGACAAAGTGCTTCATCAATAGCTCAGCACTCGGTGACGTCACCAACATTTTTGATAAACGCCTTTTTGTGGCTAAGAAGAACATATGCCCACCATTTTCTAAACGCGTAGACAACTTACTGACCTCACTGAACATCAGTCGCAAAGCAATCAAGCCTTCATTCTCCTATTGAATTCTTCAAATCAACACACCAACGTGGATGATCAGCCCACCACTGGTCAACCTAGATTTGCAGACGTGACCCGAAGCAAAAACCCCAACCAACATGTACCGCCGATAACTCTCACGACTACTTGATGAACAGTACTCTGAGAGCAAAGCCATGTATACACTGACGGCTCCAAAACATCAGACGGAGTGGGAGCTGCCGCCGTGGGCGAAGGGGCCTCGCGTTCGGCCACCCTACCCCAAGAGTCCTCTATATTCTCTGCAGAGCTACACGCACTCGAATTGGCCATCTCCATTACCAAAAGTGACCGCCTCCCCAAAAATTGTATACTTTCAGACAGTCTGAGTGTTTTCACCCAGCTGAAAACTCTGCACTTAGACCACCCTGCCGTTAGTAAAATTCAACACAACCTATCCACGATGTCCGAGGCTGGCCAGGCGGTCGAGTTCTGCTGGATCTCTGGACATGCGGGAATAAGAGGAAATGAGCGCGCAGATTTTCTCGCTAAACGAGTGTCTACCCAGCAAGAACAATTCATCTCCATACATTACCGAGACTGGTTCCCAGTCATCAACTCACGTATAACATCACGATGGAACGACTCCTGTCAACTGAGTGGACAAAAAATGCTTGCAGTTGAACCATCCGTGGGAGAGTGGGACACCAGTTTTTTTAATAGGGGAGACCAAGTCTTAATTAACCGTCTATGCAAAGGACACACGTGTATAACTCACAACCACCTAATGGACGTAGACATGGGACCGGACGCACCACCATGCCCCTGTTGCCACCAAGTGACAATCAGCGTGAAACACTTTCTTATGGATTGTGATGCACTCGCAGCAGCCCGACGAGCCTTCTTGAGCCCCCTTTGCAACCTGCAACGCCTGCTCACAGAAACAGAACACCGAAAAAAACTGATCGCTTTCGGAAAGCAAACAGGCTTATATGAAGCCGTGTGTAAGTAACGAAATCTGAATCATCTCTGACTCCAAACTCTCTGTCCTCCCTGAATATTAATTGAGAGTTTTAATTTTAACATCGTGCACGAAGCTGTGCAGAATCAACGGATCGTCGTGCTCTGAGGAAGAGCACTCGGTGGCTGCACGTTGGAGTTCCGGTGGAGAACAGAGGGGGCTGCTCTACTCCTCTACGTTAAACCGACTCTGTGTCTGCGTTGAACCTGCTCTGTATCTGCGTTAGGCCCACTCTGTATCTGTGTTAAACCTACTCTGTATATATGTTAAAGTTACTTTGTATCCTAGTTAAATTTACTTTGTATCTGCGTTACACCTACTCTGTATCTGCGTTGAACCTAAGGTGTCTACGGTAAACCTACTCTGAATCTACGTTGAACCTACTGTTAATCAACGCTGCACCTACTTTGCCACTCTTCAATTGCCCTACGGGGGCGTCGACATTAACTTCGCGTTAGGACTCCGGTGGAAAACGGAAGCAACTACTACTACTGCTGTAGGAATGATCGTTACCGAGATAGTATCAGTTAGTCTGCACTTGCAATGCAGTATCATCAGTCTGCCTGTACTTGCAATGTTAATGGTAGAAAGCATTCCGTTCCGATATGGAGTTTTTCAGTAGCTTCAGTTGGTCAGCAATAGCAATCCTCACATTGTTACTGACAATGAAATTATGAGTAATAATTAACAACTACTACTACCAGCGACATGCTTTTATTGTTACTAATAATGGATTTATTAGTAGTAATAGCTTGAATTGTGAAGAGAGCAGTGTCATGCTCCTTCCCTATATCTCTATAATTATAACCTCGACAGCTCCTGGTAATTCGTGTCGTTCTCAGGTTAAGAGTCACGAAGCCCAGTGCTTGTTGAGCGCGTTTTTGAACGCATCCACGGATTCAGAGCCAACTACCGCAGCTGGTAAGTTGTTCCAAACCCGCGAGATTGCGATCCGGAAGATATGTTGCGCTATAGTTGTAGCGAAACGTTTTTCCACAAGTTTCGCCCCTTTGTTTCGGGTACGAATGTTTTGATCCCTGTCGACGAGGCCGACAGGTATTCGAACGTTTCAACGAGCTTGCCTCTCAGCCTTCGTTGCTCGAGGGTGATGAGGCCAAGCTCTTTAAGCCTAGCCTCGTAGCTGTGGTGGCGTACCTTCAGGATGAGCTTAGTAGCACGATGCTGGGTTCGTTCCAGTTTGGCTATGTCCCCCCTCACGTGTGGAGACCAGAATTGGACTTCATGCTCGAGGTGGGGATGGACGAGGGACGTGTACAACGGCAATACAATGTCCTTCGTTTTGCAGAGGAGGTTACAGGAGATGTGGCCAAGGTTGCGATTAGCGATTTTGTACTTTCTTCGACCTGTGCGCCCCATTTTTAATCTTTCGAGATTTGGACGCACAAGTCTCTCTGCTGGTCAACAGTTGCAAGATGGCTTCCTGCTATCGTGTGGTTGAAGTTGGCATTGCGACACCCCATGTGCATAACTGTACATTTTGCAACCTTGATGGGCATCTGCCACGCTTCCGACCATTGGACGAGTTTTTCAAGATCTTGTTGAATCTCAACTCAGTCTCCCTCTCTCCATGCTGCATGGCAAAGCTTCGTGTCGTCGGCAAATTTCGATACCTTGGACAGAAGCCCTGCATCCATGTCATTTACATAGATGAAGATTATAGGACCCAGGACACTGCCCTGGGGCACCCCGGAGGTAACAGGGGCCCACTTGGACACAGCCTGGCCGATGCTGACTCGTTGCTTGCGTCCTGTTAGCCGGGCGCGCAGCCAGCGATGTACGTTGCCACCAATGCTGAGCTCAGAGACTTTGTGTAACCGTCTCCTGTGCGTCACCTTGTCGAAAACCTTTGGATGACATCCACTGCCTTGCGGCGGTCGTACACGATGATCACCTCATTGAAAAAATCCAGCAGATTTGTCTGACAACTCTTTCATTCGACGGAAACCGGGTTGAGTTTCGTGAATGAGTCTGTTGTCTTCCAGGTGATCGACGAGATGATTTCGTATCAATCGCTCGATGGTTTTGCACGCGATCAACGTCAAGCTCATCGGTCGATAGTTGCTGGGCGATTGTCTGTCATCTTTCTTGATGAAAGCCGTAATGTTAGCAACTCTCGAGTCTTCGGGGACCTCGCCACTCGTCATCGATCGGTTGAAGATGTGGGCTAGGGAATCCGCCAATTGTTCTCGAGTTTCCTTAAGAACTCATGGGTGGTGTCCATCGAGACCGATCGATTTGTAAATGTCTAGTCTCTCAAGTTGTTTGACAATTTCCTCTCTTGTGAACGCAATGTCGTTTAGTCTGACTTCCCCAGCGTAAACAGTATCTCGTTCGTAGCCGGGGCCCTCAACTGTGAACACTGAACAGAAGAAGCTATTCAGGACACTGGCCATGTCCTCGAGTGACATTCTGTGGACACCTTCTTCATCCATGAGCGGACCAACTGAGTTCCTAGCGATTCTACGCTCGTTGACGTAGCGATAGAAATCCTTTGGGTTCTCTTAGGCGTTATCCGCAATGTTTTTATCTTTCCTGCGCTTAGAGGATTGGACTAGTCTAGTGGCTGTCCTACACGCCAGGCGATGCAGTTCTGCCGCCTCTGCGGTGTTATCCCTCAGTCGTTGCGCATTTAGTTGATCGCGACGATTCAAGGCTCTTGCAACTTCGACATTCAACCAAGGGGGCCTGATCCTTTGAGCGGGATCAATTGTCCTCAAGGGTATACGTCAGTCGCTGGCCTTGCGAACTCTCTCATTAAGGATGCGGCAGCAAGCGTCCACCGTACCTTCTCTGAGTTGTTCGATTAAGTTAGGCGCACTTAGTTGTTCTCTCATCTCCCGAAAGACTGCTCGCCCAAAATTGGGGCGGCGTATAGCTTCCTGGGGGGGCTGGACGGAGCACTTTGATGGTGAATTCCACCGCGTTGTGGTCAGCACCTCCCAGTTTGTTGCCAACTAGGACACTGCCGAGCAAGTGCTCCTCGGTTGACATGACTAGGTCCAGTATGTTGTTCCCCCGGGTTGGTTTACGAACATTCTGGGTCATGCCATTATCGGCGTAAACTCCGTTAGTTTATTGCCTGGGGCCTTTGAAGTTATGCTCGCCCAGTCAATATAAGGGAGATTGAAGTCGCCTAAGATGATAGTCTCGTGATTATTTGAAACTATTTCTTCCAGCTTCTCATAGAGCTGGGCATCTTGTTCCGCAAGGGTGTGACTGTTGCGGTACATCAATGCCAGCTTCAGTGTCGCACGGGCCACTTTGATTTCTGCGTTGAGTATTTCGCAAAAAACTGTGACGAGCGTTAATCTAAAAAATGGATGCAGTATCTTTTTTATGTACAGCACGGACCCGCCCCCTCGTTTAGTAGGAGTGAGTTTGTCCACGCTGAACATTTTGTAGCCTGGTAGCATTATCTCTGCTGCCAGGTTTCTACTCTGAAGATCGAGCCATGTTTCGTTTATGCCAATGATATCAAACGAGTACAGGGTCGCAAGTCCACTCAGCTCGTCGAACTTTGGGGCATAGGACTGCGCGTCTCGGTCTTCGACTTCTTCATTATTGGGGGAAGGTCTCGACCTGGCGGCTGTTGACCAGGATCTTGACCATTCCTAGAATTGTCTTATTGTGAGCCCTGTATCGCATCTACCGTGTCTTCAGCTTCTTCCTCCTGGAGCGACCGATTGGTCATCGCTCTCGTCCGGGAATTTGCTGCGGGCACAGGGTTCTCTAGGTAGGGTTCCTTGCGGCCAAAACCGGTCCATTTAAACCACGCTAGACCCCTAATTTTTGGGCTTTGTATTTCTTAGCGCTTAAGTGAAGTAGTCTGCCAAGTCGGGCATTTTACTACATCATTCAGGTGTAGGCCGTCTCTTAGAAAAAGATCGAGCCTCTGCCGACAGTCATCAAACAAGTTGATGAAGGATACTCCACTGGACTTGCAAATGGTCTCGAGGGCTCGATTTGTATAGGTTGACTTGCTATACAGCTCGTCATCATCATTCATTCGCGGTAAGATGGATGTGATGGCTACTCGATCCGTTTTTGCCTTTAGGTTAGAAATCAGCTGCCTAAACTTTGCTAACAGATCTTCCGACCTTGTCCTTTTAAGATCTTTCTTGCCTACATGGCAGATAATGAGTGTCTCCCGGCTGGAAACTTCAACCTCTGCAAGGGCACCTCTGATCTCCTCAATCGTGGCATCGGGTTTGAAAATAACCCGCCTCTTTGTCTTACACCTATGAGCAAATTCAACCGCCTTGTGTCGGACGATAGTCATCAAGGACAAGTGTCTCAATTTCGCAGTCCAGGTCGCTGAACGTTTCGAAAGTGTTCCGCTCTGGCATCACGAACTCGGGCCGGTTCACGAAGGTGAACCGGTTCTGGACCTGCTGAAATCCATCCGAATCTACGCCGCCTCGTCGAGGCTGGGTGCGGTTTTGATTCGCGGATGTCTTGGTCCGAGGAATCGGCTTAGTCCCGGTTTTCAGTTTCCGGGTAGTCGATGACCACTTGGCCTGGCGGGAAGTAGGTACCCGGGCTTGGGTATATGGGTGGTAGCGAGTTGCGAGCTCACATCCAGCACGCGGTAGCCCTGATATTGGTTTAGGGGTGGATGCGTGCTGCCGTTGCAGACTCTTACCCAGGTCGTCACGGTAGGAAGTCAGAGCAAAATCACAGACTCCTCCGCGATCGAACTGGGTCCCCCCGGTCAATCCTCTCCCGGGATGCCTCTCCATCCAGCTGTAAAGCATGGACCACCAACTCATTATCGTCTACTAGCTTCCTCGTCTGTTCCGCCGGGCCCTTACTAACCTTCTCCATATCAGAACGTAAGTTTCTACGTAGGTCTGCCGCTAAACTCTCTAGATAACGCTTACTCTTGGGCCTTACGTGACTCGGCTCTCACCTCCGTTACGGACTCACAAGTCCTGCCGACCTCCTCTCTCATCTCCACATCCACATACTCACTGGCGACAGTGCACAGCTGCTCCTCTAGGACAAAGACCTTCCCCGCAAGGATTCCGTCCTCTTAGTCGTCCCAGCCTGCCATCCAACTCACAGAACCGGCAGACGAGGTTTCCCGCGAGGTCCCTGAAGACGCTCCTGTTCATCCTGGCGAAGTAGACCGAGCAGTCCGCTAGAGTAGGAGGCATCCACAAGCGTCGGCCGGGAGAATCTCCGCGCTCAACTGCTCGCGCGCGTCAACTTATTCTTATTTTCAGCCCTTATTACAGCTCACACACTTATTTACAGGCGATTAATTTTCTGATACTTTACCCTTGATACAGCTCTCACAATTAAAGTGCACAAAAGAGAGTCTGTAAAAAAAGTACACAAAAGAGTCAGTAGGTGTTAGTATAGGGCGTAAACGAACGTGACGTCACCACCATATGATAGTCGTGAGTAATGGCAGGGACCGTATTATAATTGAACTAAGAGTGGAGGACTTGAACACGGGAAAACTTCAGATATGTTTATTTACAGGGAAATGTACGGGAGGGTTGAGGCCGGTTTAGGGCAAGGCCAAGACTAGACCGACTCGCTCACTTCAGTCTAGTCATCATCACATCATCACACAGTTACGTGCATATCTAACAACACACATGTAAGAAAAAAAATCACAGCATCCTATCTACGACCGTCTAGCGTAATGAACATAACCAGGCTGTACAGATAAAGTTGCACTGGATTCCCCGTCGCTAGGTCTTGACAGCTTATTGTTATTTCCTGCCTGCTGTCTGTCTCTTTATGTCAATTCCAACAGTATGTTCTGCGTACCTTTGACGTCACCACCATATGGCCCAACCGCTGGCGCTAACTGCACCACCCTCTCATCCCCCACAGCTGGCGCTGACCTGCATAGGTTTCAGCTTGTACTCGACGATGACCATCTCTGGCAAGCTGCAGGATATACTGCAGTATCCCGACGATTACGCTGACTTCGAGATGCTGGGCTACGGCCAGGTAAGGCAAACTGAGACGGAGAATGTATAGTGTTGTGATGTAGGGAATGATGTAAATCGTCGCGTTTCCTACGATGCAAAAAGATAGAAAAGTTGTAAAAAGCTGTAAAATTACAAAAGTTGTACACTATAATTAGTTTGGCGAAACTCAATCCGCTGATTATCCCACGGCCAATATGCAGTGGTCGAGGTGACTATCAGAAGAGATACCGCGGCCGATGGGCCTTATGTTTCGTCTCCTAGTTATAGATGGTTAACTTGTGTTCTATTAGACTAAACAAGCTCTGTTTGGTGACACTAGTTAAGATTGTCTTGGCCCGGCACTATGAGACCCCTGAACCCTCTCCTCGTGCCGCCTACAGATCCAGTACAACAGCGCGGTGGCGGTGTGCGTGTTCTCCGCCTGGCTGAAACTCTTCAAGTACATCTCCTTCAATAAGACCATGACGCAGCTCAGCTCCACACTGTCCAGGGTCAGTGCAACAGGCATAATTCAATGCTGAACAGTTTGATCAGCTCTCGGCTCTTTCCTTTCGGTACGTACAAATTAACTGCAGCTACTCGTGGATCTCACGAGGAAGGAATCTGTGCATAAAAAATTAACGTCGAGACTGTAAATTATAAAACAACAGCTCCAATACAGCCAACAAACAGGAGACAGCTGCATTCTACTCTTTGCATTTCATTGCAGTCTGCAGAGTAAACAAGATTCCCAGCCTCTATGATACTACCATTTATTTTTAACACTATCTCAGCCTCTTCTTCGGGAGTTGCTCCAAAACCATCGACAACAATTCCTCAGCATAACAGATTGTCCTATGTAATTTTGAACATCTCAACTGATGGCCTGTGCCCAACTCAAAAACTATTTTACCCCGGACTCGCTCTAAACATATTTAATCCGTTTCCTCGTGCAGTGCGCCAAGGATGTGGCAGGCTTCGCGGTGATGT
>SDVV010004291.1:0-20344 GCA_016164225.1 Gammarus roeselii
ATGACGAAACAGACTTATGACGAAACAGACTTATGACGAAACAGACTTATGACGAAACAGACTTATGACGAAACAGACTTATGACGAAACAGACTTATGACGAAACAGACTTATGACGAAACAGACTTATGACGAAACAGACTTATGACGAAACAGACATTTGTAAGGAAACGCAGATTTAAGATGATTGAAGGAGATAGGTAGCGTCGACCGGTGTGACTTCCCGCACCCCGCTTTTGGGCACTAAGACGTCGGAAATGTCACCGTTTGACAACGGGACTTGAAAAAGCAGGTCTTTGTTAGTAAGTATCAGCTACTTATAGAAATTCGATAAGCGCACAGAATTTATGAAAAATCGCCTAAGTGAAGGTGTGGTTTTCAGGTCCTTGATAATTTTGCTTCGGAAAAATTGATGTTCCGCAAACTTTGATGCTGTTTCTAGAGTTCTCATTGGATTAGGACCAAATTTGGTGGTGATACTTGGAATATGATGAAGTTTGTTGCGTAGGAAGGATTTTAGAAAGAATTGTAAACTTTTGTAGATATGTACAAATTTACAACTGCGGGGAGTCGGCCCAGGTGAAAAAACGGTCGGGGGTGATTCCCCGCACCTATGTTGTTATTAAATGTCTTAGTTTTTCTTCAATGAAAAGTTGTTGAATGCAATTTCTTGCACATATAATGACATCTGAAAGTAAATGACCCACAATAATGACACTACAGCTAATTTCAAAATGCGTAACTAATTTTATAATGACCCAATGTTAACACATGGTGACAAGTCTAGGCCTAAGTGTTAGGAACGATATTTTTTTCATCACATTTTCGTATCAAGATAACAATACCTTACCTAGCATGACTTGTATTCATGTTAATGCAATAAGTTTGCTATAGAATTGACGAAATACAATTTTACATGTTATGTCGTACAATTAAAAAGGTAGTTTTTTCGTAATATTCGCTCATTTACTGATACTTTAGGGTCATAATTAGTTTAGGATGTAGAGAAATTGCTTCCAGTAATGTCAGATTGCAATTATTGAAGAAGAACTTCGTTTCACGCGGCGCAATCGGGAAAAAAATCCTTCAACATCCAGGTATGACGTCAGCAAAAGACGAACATCAAAAACACACCTGTCACAGATGTAATATATATATAACTTCTCATTTTATTTTAAGCAAATGATATGAACTAATATAGGCATGATCTTGCGATTGGTAGCTACTCTCAAACTTTTAATTTACGTTTCAATTATTGATAAATGGGCGGTGCGGGAAGTCACCTCGTTTGGTGCGGGAAGTCACCCCTGATTGGGGGCCATAGCTCGTTGCACGTTTTTTTGTAAATTAATTCTTGTTGGTTGATGATAGAATGTTGAAACTTACGGAGCTTCATGATCATTATAGTAGCTATACAAACCGTAGATACGAAGTTTCTCGGCCGCGTACTTTTTGAGTAATTTCAAAGTATGCGCAAAATTCGGGGAGTCATCCCGTTCGACGATATAGTGATAGCGGAGGAGGGTCTAAGTGAATAGCAGGAGACAGGAAAGACCTATAGGTATATTCTTGAATTGACTGCATGGGTAAAGACACTTCACTCTGGCTTATAATATATATTAAGAAACTCATGAACTCAGTTTTGATAGAAACAACCTAATTAAACATTGATAAAAAATGTTCGGGCCTTCCACACAACACTGAACCGGTTTTATACAATTGCCAGGAAACCTGACAAGTCATAACAAAAGAAATAAGTGCCACCCCGATGAAATTCCCACTTATATCTAGACCTTCGTGGCACCGTTTGGAACTAATGAACACATTTATGAGCCAGCTACGCAATACCGAAGGTACCGCCACAGCTGCCGTCCAAAGATTTTGACGATCCACCACGCCTCATAGGAAGAATCACCAAGATGTTACTCCCTGCCCTTGGAGAAAATGCCCCGCAGACCGATACAGTTGCCAGGCGTACTGCGCTTGCAGCGGATCTACGCATGAGAATTGCAGCTAGCTAAATGTGTAAGGTCTCAGCTCTTACAGCTGTTGTCACGTCTTCCCTCGACGATGATGCTCCCGCAGATTGATATTGGTGGCAGGCGTACTGCACTTGCAGACTTGCAGCAGATAAATACGTAATGGTTGCAGCTGCCCTCCGGTTGTGCCCTGACGATGGATGTGTAAGGTCTTTCCCCGCCCACCCCCCCCACGGCTGAAGTCACGGCCCCTCTTGCAAGTGATGCTCCCGCGGAATTATACAGGTGATAGGGTACTGCGACTGCCCTGGCCGAGGGGCCCAGCGGCCGCGTCACCGCACTGCCTCAGTGTCGGTCTTGAAGTCCCCTCTACTCCTTACGCAGTGCCTCCCCGCGTTTTCTGGAACCCGCAATGCTTTGATCTTATTAGTTGCACGTCATGGCTTTGACTTGAAATACCACACCCCCTTTCACACAATCAGAACAGTGTAGACTTTAAATTACATTACACGGAAATAACATTACACGGCCCCCCTTCCCAAATAAGAAAATGTTACGCAACGCATGCATTTTCTCCTTAAATCCTTATGTTCTTCCCCTCATCTTTCCTTGCTGTCCTTCCTACCCTGACCGTCTGACCCTTCCCGGTTCTCTGCTCCTCGTTTCTATCTACTCTCAAATTAAACAGTGCCGTTCCCCGCGGAGCTCACCTTACCTGCAACCACAGGTTGATTCAGCAGCCGTCTGAATTCACAGTACGTTGGCTCCCATCCTCTGCCCTCGGATACATTCAAATGTGTTCCACTCGCCATCTCACGTTTAACCGTTACATGGATGCTCTCGTTGGTGTGTCTCGGTCTCTCTCCAGCATGGTGTGCTATTGTTGCCTCATTCTTCAAGTGCCAATTGACGTTTTTTACGGCCATTAGCGTTTGAATATGCTACCAAGACGGTTGCCTCCTATTAACTTAGGTTACCCCAGTCCCGCCTTTGTGGCTAATACATGAACACATCCACCTTGTCAAACTCGGAGCTCCTTAGTGAGTTTTACACATAATGTTGGTTCACCTCATGTCATTCATCACTAGTTAATTCTGGGTTGTCAATTCAACGCCTTAGCCACTCTGTCAAAAGTAAACAAAGTTGCAACGTGACTCTTATTTTAAGATGACACATGCCCTGAAGACTCGACTTGAGATTCGTGACTGAATGACCGTGAACTCAACACACAACATATACCTTGTTTCACCTCATGCCATTGACCACTGACCAGTATTTTGTGCCATCCATCTAACACCCGTAGTCACTCGTCCAAAGTGAACAAGTATGCAGCAAGACTCTTATAGTAAGATCACTCCTGCCTTGTAAACTCGACATAGTATGTAGTGCAACAGACAGTGAATGCAACACACACAAAAAAAATCATACGGTATAAATCATTGCACACCCTCTGCTCTGGAGAGCCATCGGCCGGACGCCACCACATGATTCATTTAGGAATACATGACCTTCCGTGAGATGCCTTATGATAAGGGTCACGCATCATGAAACCACCAATGAGATTAATTCGTACACAGAAAAGCTCTGTAGAACTCTGGTCTAGATTCACACAGGCACTTGCGTCAAACAGCAAAAATAGGAATATTATGAAACTCAGCCCCCTAAAATTATCATGGAGGCTGCTGGGCAGGCGTTGAAAACACACTTGGGGCTGGTTGGTCATGTTAATTTTTCCCCCCTTCCCCTTGGGTTACTACGTGTTGTATCAAGACACCTGCAGAAAACATGTGGCATGGTTGAAATTTCGACAGGTCTTGCATATTAATATCCTAGCATATCTAAAAATCCAAATTAGTGTGGTTTGTAATTTTTAGGTGTTGTAAGATGAAAACAATTAATTCTCACTGTGCGGTCTGCTCACATCATAGACCTATGGAATATGACCACACCTGAGGTTCATTGTCAAAAAAATAAACTTGACCCTATGTTACAACATAATTGTGTTTGATATTGACTGCTGAGGGCGCACAATCATGCTGCTTGACATATCCCATGACCCTATGGTTACAGCGTTTCTTCTGTCTATGAGAGCCACGAAACGTTATGGATCTTGGATAGTCTTGTAGTGTTATTGCATGAAAACTTGAAACTAATTTACACAAAACCTAAAACAGGACTTGAGTAAGTGCACTCTTATTATTATTTCATGGTAACAATGCACAGGATTACTACATCTGTGGATGCGGCGCCCCCTGTCTCGACTTGGGATAGTTCACCGTCGTGATGGAACCGCGCTGTAACTAGCTGGGTTGCTAGATTCAGTAATTTGAGCGATGGCCCCAGCACGGGCGCGTTTTAACGGTGGCCAGGTAGCACTGCTTTGTAACTAACTAACTACTGCTGCACTACCGTAGCTAGAGCGGCTCTCCCAACACGGGCCGTTTAGGCTTGATAGATAGCACTGTGGAAGGGGCCCCTTGGCCTTTAGGCCTGCGCTGTTATTAATGACTAACAAGAAGTCACTTTACGCTGAGTTAGTAGATTGATTGGAAAAATCCGTTGACCTCACAGGCTCTTTGGTCGTGAGAGGGGAATATTTGTTAACACAGTGAACCCCTTCAAGCAGTTGACCAGATTGCTGGCACATCAATTTTTAACGGGGGAAGGTTCCCTGGGACAGCGCTCAAGCCGAACGGTGTTATCAGATATGCACACATGGTGAAATTACTGGATGTTTGTAGCAGGCAGGCTTACATTGTCTACCCTGCAGACAATGGTAAAAGTTGTTTGCTGGGTTGCTGACAAGTGCCCCGCTCCCAGGCAAAGGGTTCGCTGAGACGTCGAAGTTTGACCTCACTGGTCACACGGTAGAAAATGAGTTGCTGCTGCCCTATGTAAGGTACACGAAGGTGAAAATGTTATAATACAAACATGGTGGGAAGAACACAGTAAAACAAAATAAAGGACATGGCATTTTGGATTGGGAATTCGTTAGCTGCAAATTAGCAAACACAAATATAACTGAATTAAAAAAAAACTGTTTTTTGCTGGTAGGAAGTATACACTCACATCAGAATAATGTACTTAAAAGGGCACACGAACCGAAGTTCGTAAACTAGTTCTACATACGCTGCGAATTTGACACGGGACAATGACTAACATTGTCAGTCCATGAATTAATAAATTTATCATTGCAACAGATCACACATTATTTACACAGTCGTCGTTGATACAATATTTAACAAAGAATGCTCACACTACTCTAACACAATCGTCATTAGACAAATCGTGTAATTCTTATAGAGTGCCTTGTGTGTGATGGGGTGAGTACCGCTACAGCGGCGTCCTCTTGGTGCCCGATCACGGCATCGACGTGTCCCAAGCGCGTCGAAGGCAGGGAGGTGCCTCTAACATCACGACCCTTCTCGAGTTATCTCGCGTCAAGTATTTCAAAACTGTGCTTCCCATCAAATACAATAGATCGCTTGCAGACACCCTGGTCAACAGGCACAGGCAGTTCACACAACGCGAATACCCAAAAACTGCTGTATTCGTTTTCATGCGGGCCTCCGCGCCACGAAGGTGCAGTCCATCAACCAGTCCACCTCCTTCCCGTTGCTGCACTATGCCGGCAAGTAGAAGCAGCTCGTTTTTCTACAGTTTTGACTTACAGGAAGGCGCTTAATTTGCCTCTCTTTCATGGGTTTAACGTCACGACCCGCGAGGCCTTCTAGGAACCGGCAAAGGCCCAGTTTCGTGAGAACCCATTACAAAGATGTTTCGTGCCGCAGTGGAAGCTGGAGCCGTTTCTCAACAGGCTCGCCTCCCCTCGCTTCACTCCTCAGACGACGTCAGTATTGGCGCTCTTTCAGAAGACTCTGTTGCTCGTCGCTCTCGCAGCAGGAAACAGGGTCTCTGAGATTGCAGCGACGGCACGCACGGGACTACAATTCTCCAAAAACCCTGCATGCGCGCTCGTTCTGTCCGCTGACAAGTTCCAGTACTAAAACCAGACCCTCACCCACTTGCCACCGCTATATCTATCGCCTCACTGCTGCCAGATGGCCGGACACACAGCCTGGCCCATATGACCATATTCAGCTCACGACGCCAGAAAATCTGCCTCATAATTTGCTTGGACGCGTGGGGTCCCTTTCCAAGACTTCATATCCAAGGAGTTCTGGAAGTCGCCCCCACGTGTCCGGGCACAAGTACCTTGTTGCAGTGGGGAACCCTAACCAGCCTTGTGTCTCACTGACAACCAGGTGGATAGTCCCTCTCGCGTCATGGGTTTGTGACATTACGCTAGCTAATGGCAGAAACTTTTGCTACATATTATAAGGTGCTTGTATAGATTATCTTGACATATCGGTATGAAGTACTCAAAGCTACGGTTTCAGGATATGGATTACGTCGGTGTCTTCTGACGTGTTTCTTCAGTATATTTTTACTTTATCCGACTCACTGTACGGCAAGGTTACCATATTAACTATGATTCACATGGTAGATACTTCAATATTGAGAATTCTACTGCCACCACCGGGCTGTTTATTCACACTCATACTAGAAGGCAGTATATATTGATGTACATGATTACTTTTTAGATGCCCATACCCTAAACCCGCATATGGTTTGGCTGCTATGAGCGAATATATTGGCTGTCATAGGCACCAAGCATTACTTGACTTGGCCTATGGTTACAGTCATTACCACCATTTATACAAATATGTTATCATTCCCTACACGGCAGGCGCTTCTTAGGAACAACCAGTTTCAGATGCAGCCGATCCATCCAACTACTGTGCTCTGCTGGCATCAGCTGGCTTGCAATTCATGATGGTATTTTCTATGCTAAACCATATGGCTCTTATGGAGTGGAAGAGAATATAACTTTTGTTATCTGATTCTCTCGATAAAAGGCTACTTCTCTTAACGTAGTAAGAGCAATATGGGGCCTCCTCCTCCCCCTGCTATCTTAACAAAACACTCCTTACGGGAAGCAGCTTCGCTAGCCCTCACGAATGAAGGAGCTCGGCGGATTATAGCTTATGCAGGTAGGGAAGGAATTGGGGGTTTGGGGGTTCCGGCTGGCCGAGACAGTGGAAGGCCGGAGACGCTGCTGCTCTACCTAGAAGAAATTTAGACCCCCAAGCGCGGGAGACGTGCCACGCTGTTCCTAGCAGACATTTAGCCAGTTTTTTACCTAAAAACTCAAGGACAGTCGAGAAACTAAGAAGTTTCGAAATTCCTGAGTAATTTTAAAAGACAGAAGGGTCCAAATCGGTCGAAAACCACGTTCAACAAATGTTATCAAGATTCTCTCGTAAATGTCTTCTCTTCAAGATTCATTAGAATAAAAGCAGGAGCGCAATGCTAAACCATATGGCTCATACTATGTTACAGAGAAATAGTTTTTTATCAAAAGAATCGAGATAACGAAAGTTATAATATGTATTGTGTCTGAATCAATGTACTGCAATGTTACCATATCAGCTATGGTACACACCAGAGATACTTCCATATTTAGAATTTTCTTGCCACTGCCTGGCTGTTCATCCTCTCTCATACCATAGGATGATATATATTGATGTACGTAGTTATTATTTGGGTGCTCATTGTCTAGGCCCGCATATTATTTGGCCACTATGAGCTAGTATAATTGCTGTTGTTGGCACCGAGCAATACTTGTATTTGCCTTTAAACATTACAGTCATTACCCCCATTTATACGAATATTTTATCATTCCTCACACGACAAGCACTTCTTTGAGAACCATCTGATTAAGATGCAGCCGATCCATCCAATTTCTGTGCTCTTCTGGCATAGGCCAGCTATCGCTACATGATGCTATTTTCTATGCTAACACAAGGGCTCTTACGAAATGAAAGAGAATATAACTTTTGTTATCTCGATTCTCTCAATCAAAAAGCTATTTCTCTGTAATGTAGTAAGAGCCATAGGGAGTCTCCTCCTCCCCCTGCTATCTTGAAGCAATAACGGTTACTAAAAGGTTCTATCTTATATCACAACCTGGAAAATCTGAACCCCACTGCTTACCTAAGTCTCACGCTGGAAGTTGCTTCAGTTTTTCTGACAGGAAACCGCTTTCGCCTGCCCTCATGAATGCCAGGGTAAGGTGGACCTCCCTTATATAGGGTTGGAAGGTTTACGGATCGTAATGAAAGGTCGGAAGACATAAATCGGCATATGTTGTCAAATAAGGTCGGAAGACCTAAAAGTGCCTAATTTAGTTAAAAAGCCAAACACATGAAATGTTGGGAAAATTTTGATGAACAAAATTTTGAAATTTCTCAAAAAATGTCGACATAGCTACATTAAAATATCAAGACTGGTTTAAAACAACTTCCGACAAATGTTATCAAGATTCTCTCAAAATCGTTTCAGTAATGTTTCCTCATCAAGATTCATGCAAATAAAAAGCAGAAGCGCATGTTAACACCAAGGCTCTTACTACATAACAGGGAAATAGCTTTTTATTGAGAGAATCAAGATAACAAAAATTGTAACAAGATAACAAAAGTTATAATTTACAATTCCTTGGGGAACGGGCCACATCTAACCCTTATAGCTTACCGCTTAAATCAAATTATAAGTGGACTTATTATAACCCATTCGGGAAGGGCCAAACCTAACTGATCTAAGTGCAAATACTAATTTTGGTTGACTTATTTACAACCCCTTAGAGAAGAGCCCCACTGACCACAGATGACAATTCACCATGAGGTTTAACCCACTATGATGACACCTACTTGCCCAAGGTTTTGATTAAATTATAGGGCTCAGCTTCACCAGAATAAGTCTCAGAATTTAACTCCGAATTTCCCACTAAATCCAAACAGTAACAAAATAAGGCAAAGTCGGAATTTAGTTCAAGTTTTAATCATTAGGATTTTTAATTGATTCTGAAGTGATAAAGTAAGACTCAATTGTGTGATCTGAAGTTGCTAAAAGAAACTGAATCAAGTGGACCAGTTTGAGTTAGGTTGGCAATGTTAAACAACATTAAAATTATACTTATGTTCCTAAATCAACTGTCGAATGAAGAGGTCGCTACCAGCCAGAACGAAGTCATGGGCCAGTGGAATTGTCTTCTAGTAATGATACAGACACTAGGGCGAATCCCCCTGAGAAGGGGGTGGCCAATGGCGAGGCGCACCTCACACCCTCATACGCTCACACTACCACAATTCAGCCCTCTTATTCTAAAGGTTTCGGCCAGCAACCCCGCAACTCACACTCTAAGTCACGAGTGCGGTCCGAGGATCCGTTGTCAGCAGCAGGGTCCGACAGCTTTTACTGGTTTACCCCCCCCCCCCCCCCATCATGATGGCCGGGCCCCCCCTTACCCACGACCATCCCAATACCGCGATGAAAAGAGTGGGAAAGCACATCAGTTCAGCCTCAAAAATCAACCATTCTCCACTCACGCCTGTTTATTGCACGCTCTCTCGCTACTTCCACATTCAAGTCTCTCCTTCCTAATGCTTGCTTCACACCATCCATCCAACCAAACTTCGGTTTACCTGTAGGCCTACGGCCATTTGCATCTGCCTTCATCAGCTTTTTCACCAATCTTCCTTCCTTCATCCAACCTCACCAACCATCAGC
Organism: Gammarus roeselii; assembly: GCA_016164225.1. Taxonomy (NCBI): domain Eukaryota; kingdom Metazoa; phylum Arthropoda; class Malacostraca; order Amphipoda; family Gammaridae; genus Gammarus; species Gammarus roeselii. The sequence goes on from SDVV010004291.1 coordinate 9,609, forward strand.
GACACTCCAGCCATGCTCCTTAAACATTTGAACTCGAAAGCTTGAGGCCTTCTTCTTTCCTCTGCTTTCACCCCCCCCCCTCCTCCAAGTCTCAGCTCCCTATAGCACAGTTGGGACAACGACACCCTCATACAACCCTCATTTTGCTTCCATTCCCAACGTCCTACAGCTCATTAAACGCTTCAGTGTACCCAGCACTTTACACCCCTCCTTCACTCGTGACTTCACTTCAGTTTTCATTAGCTCCGTCTTCTCCACATGGGAGCCCAGATACTTAAAACACTGAACTTCTTCTAGCAACTCTCCATTTAAGTTAGGATGGATAGGTGATTATTCATTTTATAGATCAATAACCCTTTCTTTTAGTATTTTATCATGTCTTCTTGCTTGGGCTCTATTATTTTTCTCTGTCATTTTTTCGTGGTAATAAATTTTACATTGATTATTATTATTATATGTATCAAGGTTGGTTGAGACAAGGTGATCCAGGGAGGGGAGGTTTTCGTGGGACCCGCGGGACTCAGGGACCCGGGGTTTCGAGAACCCGGGGGACTTAAGAGACCAGGTGGATTTGGGGGGGGGGGGGCACTTGGACCTTTCTGGGGCCTTTTGGGACACCCTTGAGACACTTCAGGACCCTTTTGAGAAACTGTGGGACCCTTTAGAGGCCCCTCTGAATCCTGGAACCTCTGTTCCCCCCTCCCAGCGCTGTAAAACCCATGCACAGAAAAATGTATATATGTGAGATGCTTGAGTAGAACAATTAACCATTACAGTCCACACCATCACTACCGCAGAGGGGGCGAGCCGCGTCGAGGCTGGTCGAGGTGTGTCGAGATCAGTCAAAATATGTTGAGGCGAGTCGAGTTGGTCGCGACGAGCCGAAACTGGCCGAAATGATTCGAGACAAGCCAAGATGAGCTGAGACGAGGGGTCTCGGGGAGCTCGGGAAGACCCGGGGGACTTAGTTTACCCCCGAGATTCGTCTGGCTCTTGTGCGACCCAAGGGACCACTGCTCCCCCTCCCCTCATCCTATCACCTGTACACACCATGCGAAATCATTAATCTGAGCAGTTTTTCTGCCCATGACGAACCTGCTCTTACTTTTTTTTTCACGATACATAATATTATAACGCTGGTGTACCTGTGCGGGAGTTCCTGTTTGTAATTTTGTGAATGGGTATTTTTTCTTCAGTCTGTGCTCGCTCGCGCGTGCACGGACCATGTGCAGTTTCCGGGGTTGACCTGGACTGCGCAGCTATATATAAAGCCTTGTGATGCGTTGCTGCAGTTGGATTCAATCTAATCCGTGAAGCCATAGACCTTGTACCAATTTCGACGATACTATCTGTGCGCACTGGCGTGTGGACATATTACTCATGAGGTTCTGAGGGGTTGGAGGCGAGGATTCGTTTCGTTTTATATGAGTCTTTATTTTACCTGAGTAAATATATTGTACTAATACAACTGGACCGCGTAGCTGTAAATATTGTGTTGCTTTGCTGTCGGTGATGACTTTGTCGGAGTAGCCGTGAACCTTGTACCAATTTCGACGATACTACCTGTGCACACTGGCGTGTGTGCATATTACTCATGAGGTTATGAGGTGTTGGAGGCGAGGATTCGTTTCGTTTCATCTGAGTATTTATATGAACTGAATTTTTAAATTATACTAATACAAATAAACCGCGTAGCTGTAAATATTGTGTTGTGTTGCTGTTGGAGCTGAATTTGCCCGTGTAGCCACTGACCTTGTACTAATCTTGACAATGCTACCTGTATGCTCTAGGGTGCATACATATTACTTTTTAAGTTCTAAAAGATTGGAAGCGGATGTCCGTTTTGAGTAAGCGTATTTTTTTTGCGCACCATCGTGCGTCTGACATTGCTAAAATTTTCAATTTTTTTCTAACGTTGAGAGCGTTGTTTTGTTTTTGTCTTGCACACTTAGGCGTGCGAGCCTACCGGAATCAATGATCACCGAGCTCTATGGGTGACTCGTGTTGAGGCTCTGGTGGAACTGAGGATTGAATCAAATCAAATCCATTTAGGTGGACACTAATTCTGCTCGCATCAACATTCCTCGAGCATCTCCATAGTTTTTTTTAAGTTATAGTAAAGGAACGGAAATATATTAGGTGGTTGATAAAATTTGCTATAGCTGGGTTTACCAACTGAGGGAAGATAAATTTTGTTTGCTTTGTTGTTCATTTACTTCAACAACCTACTTGATTTATGAAACCAAATTTGACCAATCAATTACCAAAGCAAATACATGAAATGAAATTTAAAGGACAACAACCCGATCAATTCTTCTGTGGACTCCTCTTGGCCATTCTTGAGAAGTCTGATACTCAATAGCTGCATGGAGACTCCCAATCAAAACTTGATATTTTTTTATGCAATCCTTTAGGATCATCGACTGAAGTGTTGCTAAATTCGCATCACTTTGAGCTGCAAGATTGTTTAGACGAATCCACAATCATGACCGCCAATCCTTAAGTCTGAACATCCTCTACTGAGCTGCCATAAGACTACATTGTGGTCTTTCCACCTTACAGGAAATCTCTTTCCATTTATAGGACATGAGGCAGAAACAGGTGTGCAGACTCTTCTCAGGGGTTCAACGAAGACCCGCAAATTGATTAGATTAGAGTAAGGAAAACAAACAACCACGAGTGCTCATGTCGAGTGTTTTTCTTGGAAGAAGTGAAAGCAGAATGGGGGATAGGCTTGAGATATTCAACCCCCCCCCCTCCCTCCCCCTTTAAAGTTACAGGTTCACGGGTCGCACGGGGCACAATCCAACCGGGGTAAGGTGAACACCTTGTTTTTGTTTTGGAGCCTTTTACTCTTCACTATCTTTCCTTCTCTACCCTTTTCTGGTTATGCTTTCACCTTGTTTACTCCTTTTACCTCATTTGTTTTGTTAAAATCCATTAACTTATCTCCAAAGCTCTGGTTTGGATGGCGTTGCGACCAAGTGCCTGAAGAAGGGTGGAGTAACGTTTGTCAAATGGTTGGTGAGGTTTCTGAACTTGTGTTTTGTGGCAGGCGTGGTGCCGATTGAGTGGAGCAGTGCCTGCATGTTTCCGCTATATAGCTAAGTGCAAAGGAGATGAAAATGAATGCTGCAACTCGAGAGGTATCAGTCTGTTATTTGTGGTTGTTAAGTTGTACGGGAGAGTGCTGATCAAAAGGATTAGAGACTGTAAGGACTGCGCAATTGGAGTGGAACAGTGTGGCTTTAGGAGTGGTAGAGGGTGTACCGATCAGATTTTTGCAGTGAAACAAGTCTGTGAGAAGTACCTTACCAGAGGAAAGGATGTGTTCTGGGCCTTCATGGATCTAGAGAAGGCATACGACAGGATTGACAGGGAAGCGCTGTGGAGGGTGTTGCGTTTGTATGGAGTGGACGCATGCTGACAGCCGAGCATGTGTCAGAGTGGGAAGCCAGGTGAGTGATTGGTTCACAGTGAAAGTGGGACTAAGACAAGGCTGCGTGATGTCTCCCTGGCTGTTCAACCTCTGTATGGATGGAGTGGTCAGGGAGGTGAACGCGAGTGTGCTGGGTCGTGGTTTGGAACTGTTGGAAGCGACCGGATCATCAACGACGTGGTTTGAATCAGAACAGGGATGGTGAAGAAGTTGGAGGACAGAGTGGATTCGCGTGTGCTGAGATGGTTCGGGCACATGGAAATGATGGATGAAGGGAGATTGTTGAAAAGGGTAATGAATGCGGAGGCGAGTGGTCGCAGGTCTAGAGGTCGACCGAAGTTTGGGTGGATGGATGGTCTGAAGCAGGCGTTAGGAAGGAGAGACATGAATGTGGAGGTGGCAAGAGAGCATGCAATGAACAGGCGTGAGTGAAGAATGGTTGTGAATGTTGATTTTGACGCTGCTCTGATGTGCTTTCCCGCCCTTGGCATCCCGCTGTCGGGATGGTCGTGAGTGGGGGAGGCCCGGCCATTATGACGCGGCGGATGTAAACCAGTGAAAACTGTCGGGCCCTGCTGCTGACGACGGGTCCTCGGACTGCACTCGTGACCCAGAGTGTATGTTGAGGGGGTGCCGGCTGGACCCTTTAGCACAAAAGGGCTAAGTTGTGTGAGTGTGAACGTATGAGGGTGTGAGGTGCGCCTTGTCGTCTGCCTACTCCTTTTCTGGGGGATGCGACCTAGTGTCTGTATCTGTTCATCTCTTGACAACTTCCCTTTATAGTGTTTTTTTTTCACTTTACTTTAGTTGTATCCCCCCTATTTTACTTTTTACTTTTTTCTCCTACAATCTTCACATTTTTTTAATCTTAGGCAGTTTTCTTGCTTTATATAATTCTTTTATTAATTACTTGCTGGTTGTTATCCTTTTTTTCATGCATGTTCTTACCAATTATCAAATTGGCCAAAGTAGCAAAGTTGACAACGGATAACGCTGTAAATGATATGACTGCTCAGGCCTCTGCAATGTGGTAGACCGGGGGGTGGGACAACCTCCAGCGAGCCCGTTGCTAGGGTAGAGCTGTTGGAATGTCTTTTTTAACCGTCGGAATACTGTGTTGCGGGGAAACGAACCTCGCATCGCTCACAAGTGGTGCTCATTGAAAGAGACGGAAAACACTTGCTATATGTGCTCCGAGGTGGGCGTGGGCATGTTGAGGGGGCTCCTTGGAACTCCTGGATTCTTTGATGGAAATTCAGCAAATGTTGACCCAGACTTCTTGATTGGACAACTCTTCTGAACAAAGGCTATTACAACAACAACAACAACAACGGTTATCGCAAGATAATGACGTATTAACGTCACCATCTGGTGGATGCTTTTCAACACCGCCATCACCCGGCGGTCGCGTCCAAATAGTGGACGTAAACCCTCTACATCCCGGGCCGCCTAATGAAGAGATGATTAGTCAACAGCAGCTTTCCGCCACGTCTGGTGGGGTGGACTCTCGAAACAAGACACACGACCGTGACTCGGTTGCGGTACATGCTGCTCCCGGACGAAAGCCCGGATGAAGCCGCCGCAATCGTTTATGACCCCATAAACAATACGCTGAAAATCAGAAAATACTTGAAAATCTTTTTCAAAGTGAAAACTTCACTAAGCTCTACACCGTCAAGGCAGTCTCGAGAGAGAACCTGTCCGATACTAATACTATACAAGCTAATCGACAATTCCGCGCTGCACTGGGGGGACCCCCGAAACAAATAATATACAAGTAAAAGTTGATAAGCACCCTACCCTCAAAACGATACAAGGAACTATCTATTGTCGAAGCGGACCAAGCTACTCCGACGACGATATTCTAACTGAACTCGCGGATCAGCAAGTCACCAAGATATAGAGAGGGAAACGACGGTGAAGCGGAGTTGAGTACACTGGTGTCTACAACATCCTCACCTTCAAGCACTGTTCTCTGCCTTCTTATGTCCACTTTGACTGGACACAGTGCTCGGTTCGAGAATACATCCCTAATCCCAGACGCTGCTACAACTGCCAAAAGTTTGGTCATGGAAGTGATGCCTGCCGATTGAGGGACATAAAAAGTACATGCTTCTGCTGTGGTAAGGACGCACATGGCCACAATTATGACCGACCTGCTAATTGCGCAAACTGTTCAGAGGACCATCCTGCGTCATCACGCGAATGCTTCTATTACAGACTCGAGAAGGAGATACTCGCTGTTCAAGCTAGAGAACGCCTTTCCTACCTTGAAGCCAAGAGTCAAGTAATCGCCAAATTTCTCCGCCTGCTTGCTAGCTTTGCTGCAGTGACAGCGGGAACACCTGTAACCAGAATCCTTCTAACCCAAAACACGATGCTCTTCATCCTCCTCGAAATCTAGGAAGCCCACAACGACAGTCATTCGCAATGTCCGGAAACTTGGGAACTCCGTTGGAGAGACCTTCCCTCACTCCCACCTCGTCTCGTCCATCACTTGCTGATCGACGTGCAATGGGAGTCCCAGACCTGAATCTGGATGTCGACTTGCCTTTATTGGAGGCAGCACCACATAAAGAAACGCTGCCACCTCAACGCGCCCCTCGCCAGCCACACAAGACAAAAACCCGGGATCTGTCGTCAACGTTTAAACCCGCCTTACTCCAAGCCCAACCAAATTACCCTTGGTAACCGTGCAGCATAGCCAGATTACTGCTTTACTCAGATGTCATTCTGGTGCCTTTATTAGGGCGCCAAATGCCCTCTCGCCTCTGCTTCGCCTAGCCGCTCCGGATTATAATCCTAAGGGAAATGCGTCAAACACAGTATTGAGCGATACCCACCCTACCCCATCATTGCCTCAGGTTGGAGAAACTCGCTTGCCGCTTACCAGCGCTAAGTGCACCGGCTTAGACCTGGACGATGATGATCCAAACAGAAATGATCCTTCGTTGACTCGTAGCAAAATAGAAGCTCCAGCAAAACTCGTCGAGCTTGGTTGACAGGCCGTGAGTGACATAGTCTACAAAAACGATGTATAATTAGACCTTACCAACTCAAGCCTAGACCTTGAATTTGTCTAACCTAAACCGATATATCTGATACCCTCGTCCTCTAATGGAACATCAGAGGATATCGTGCTAACTATGCTGAACTAATGAAACTAACCCAAGCCTATAATCCAATGGTAGTTTGTCTCCAGGAAACTCTCCTGGGGCTGTCCAAACCATCTTTTCCCAGTGGGTATAAAGCCTACTTCACCTCGCCCACTGCCGATGCTCGACCGAGCACTGGCCTGGCTACAATAGTAAATCAAGCAATCACATGCACTTCAATCCCTCTACCAACAACTCTGCAAGCTCAGGCCCACAGAGTGGGCCTCAAACGCCCCGTTACTATTTTTAACCTATATATTTTTAACCTATATATAGAGTGCGGTACATTCGGGACCCAGAGTGTAAGTTGAGGGGCTACCGGCCGGACCCTTTAGCACAAAAGGGCTAAGTTGTGTGAATGTGAGCGTGTGAGGGTGTGAGGTGCGCCTTGCCGTCGGCCACCCCCCTTTCTGGGGGATGCGGCCTGGTATCTGTATCTGTATATTTACCCAAATGAAGTAATTTCAGCGCACTTTTTACTAACCTGGTTGGTCAACTTCCTGCGCCCTACCTTCTTGTTGGTGACTTTAATGCTAAACACCCCCTCTGGGGGGGAAACACAGCTGATGGACGTGGAGGGCACGTCGAAGCATTCTTTCTGTCTTCTGATGTTGCGTTTCTTAATACCAAGAACCGACCGACCCAGACAGCCTCGTTATCGGCTGTTGACTTCCCCTTCTTCTCCCCAAATTTCTCCCTAGACCTTGCCTGGCAAGTGCTGAAGGAGCCCTACGGGAGTGACATCATCCCCATCACCATCACTGCTTCACATCCTGAAGATACTTCTACCGCTTGCTGATACATAATGCGTAAAGCCAACTAGCAATCGTTCACCGCTTATACACAACACCTCTCCCACCTCAGGATATATCCTGTGTCGAGATGGTAGAAAATTTTAATAAAACCCTCCTTCACGCCGCAGATCGCAGCATCCCTATAACCAAGGGAACACCACGCAAAATTAGGACACCCCGGTGAAGTGACCTGTGTGAAATAGCGAAACGGCAAAGGAAGCGTGCATTCAATCGTTACCGGCGCACCAAAGCAGTTATACAGATACAGACACTAGGCCGCATCCCTCAAAAAGGGGGGTGGCCGACGGCAAGGCGCACCTCACACCCTCATACGCTCACTCACACAACTTAACCCTTTTGTGCTCAAGGGTCTGGCTGGTACCCCCTCAACATACACTCTGGGTCACGATTGCAGTCCGAGGATCCGTCGTCTGCAGCAGGGCCCGACAGTTTTCACAGGTTTACCCCCGCCGCTTCATAATGGCCGGGCCCCCAACCACCCACGACCACCCCGAGAGCGGGGTGCCAAGGGCTGGAAAGCACATCAGAGCGGCGTCAAAATCAACCATTCACAACCATTCTCCACTCATGCCTGTTCATTGCACGCTCTCTCGCCACCTCCACATTCATACCCCTCCTTCCCAACGCCTGCTTCACTCCATCCATCCACCAAAACTTCGGTCTACCTCTAGGCCTGCGACCACTTGCCTCAGCATTCATCACCCTTTTCACCTATCTCCCTTCATCCATCCTCTCCATGTGCCCGAACCATCTTAGAACACGCGAATCCACTTTGACCTCCAACTTCTTCACCATCCCTGTTCTGTTTCGAACCACGTCGTTGGTGATCCGGTCTCTCAGCGTTACTCCAGCCATGCTCCTCAAACATTTCAGCTCAAATACATTCAACCTTCTTCTCTCCTCTGCTCTCACCCCCCAAGCCTCAGCTCCGTAGAGCACAGTTGGGACAACAACACCCTCATACAGCCCTCTCTTTGCTTCCATCCCCAACGTCCTAAGCTCATTACACTCTTTAGTGCACCCAACACTTTGCATCCCTCATTCACTCGCGCCTTCACTTTAGTTTCCACTAGTTCACTTATCTCCACATGGGAGCCCAGATACTTGAAACACTGAACTTCCCCCATGAGCTCTCCATTTAGGATGACACTAATTTCGCTCGTATCGACATTCCTCGAGCATCTCATTACTTCACTCTTACCGACGTTCATTCGAAGCTTCCTCCTCTCACACACTCGACCAAACTCAGACACTAGCCTACATAGCTTCTCCTCCGAATCCGCAACCAGGGCCGTATCATCAGCAAATAGCAACTGGCTCAACTGCCAACTCTGCCCACTCGCTTCCAAGAGTTCCACGCCACGACCCAGCACACTTGCGCTCACCTCCCTGACCTCTCCATCCATATAGAGGTTGATCAGCCAGGGAGACATCTCGCAGCCTTGTCTCATTCCCACTTTCACTGTGAACCAATCACTCACATCGCTCCCCACTCTGACACATGCTCGGCCTTCAGCATAGAAACTCTGCACTGCTTTCAACAGATGTCCGCCCACTCCATACAAACGCAACACCCTCCACAGCGCTTCCCTGTCAATTCTGTCGTATGCCTTCTCCAGATCCATGAAGGCCTAGAACACATCCTTTCCTTTGGCAAGGTACTTCTCACAGACCTGTCTCACTGCAAAAATCTGATTAGTACATCCTCTACCACTCCTAAAGCCACACTGTTCCTCTCCAATTGCGCAGTCCGTACAGTCTCTAATCCTTTTGATCAGCACTCTCCCATACAACTTACCAACCACACATAACAGACTGACACCTCTCTCGTTGCAGCATTCATTTTTATTTCCTTTGCCCTTTTATAGTGGAACAACGCAGGCACTGCGCCACTCACTCGGTACCATGCCTGTCACAAAACACAAGTTCAGTAACCTCACCAACCATTCAACAATCGTTACTCCACCCTTCTTCAGGCACTCGGTCGCTACGTTATCCAAACCAGGGGCTTTCCCTGCTTCCATCACGTCCACCGCCTCTGGCACCTCTTCCCTGGTAATGTTTGCAACAAGTCTCCCTCCCAAAACTGGCATCCAAGCACCACCACCCACAGCAATAATGTCAGCCTCTCTGTCATCCTCGACATTCAACAACTCATCAAAATACTCGGCCCACCTCTTCCGTACATCACCACTTTCCATCAACAACTGGCCGTTTTCATCTTTCACCACTTCCTCCTTTCCGGTTTCTTCCTTTCTCACTCTCTTCACCTCTTTCCAGAACTTCTTTTTGTTCTCCTCAAAATTCTGGCGCAACCATCTGCCCCACCTGGCATCAGCGTCTTTTTTGGCTCTCCTCACCACCCGCTTCACTTCGTTTCTCCCCTCTTTGTAGCTTTCATGAGCCACCTCCGACTTCACCTGCAACCACTCCTCAAACGCTCATCTTTCCCGTGCCACCGCCAGTTTAACCTCCTCGTTCCACCACTCGCAGCCTTTCTTCCTGCACCCTCCCACACGGCGCGCACCACACACCTTCTTCGCACATCTCAGCAACGCATCCCTTAACGTCTCCCATTCTTCCTCCACATCTCTCAGGTCCTCTCCTCTCACGTTGTCATATTCTTCCTTCAACGCCTGCTGGAACTCCTCGGCTCTACTTTTCACATTCAGTCCACTCACTTTCACTACCTCTCTCCCTCCTCCCACTCGTTTGTTGCCCTTCCACTTCTGCTCCACTGTTAATCTTCCTTCCACCAGCAGATGGTCTGACACTCCTCCACCCTCCCCTCACAACACCACCCGCACATCCAACAGCTCCCCACCACTCTCCTCGATATCAGCACAAAATCCATCAGTGCTCTCTCCACCATTGCACCATGGGCCATCCTTACCCATGTGTACTTGTGAATATCTCGCTTGTTGAACAAACTGTTCCCGACCACCAACTCTTGCTCCATACACAGACCTATCAGGTTTTCTCCACAGTCATTTCTACCGGGAACACCATACCTTCCTATCACATTCTCCACCACTACATCTCCAACTCTCGCATTAAAATCACCCAGTACAACTACATTGAAATGACCTCCAAAACTCTCAATACACTCACTCAGGTCAGTCCAGAATTGCTCCCTCTCCTCTTCACTCCTCTTGCTGCCAGGTCCGTAAGCACTCACAAATGCCCATCTTTCTACGCCTAACATAACTTTCACCCACATCAATCTTGAGGACACCTCCTTCCATTCGGTAGCGCTACTAGCCAACCGATCACTCAATATCAAGACCACACCTTCTCGTGCTCTACCTTCCCCCACACCAGACTTTC
>SDVV010004292.1:0-20343 GCA_016164225.1 Gammarus roeselii
ATCTATGTGTGTATCTCTTCCTAACTGTCTTGTTATTTTTATGCAAATGGTACAATTTTACATCTCTGTTGCATTTGGGTATGGAGATATAAGCTGGGGCAAAGCCAAAACAAAAGACCTTCTAAAGAGCTTTAATATATCATTTTAATAAAAGTTGTGGCTCAATTACTTTTCAAGATATGTGCAACCTTGTATTTCCAGAACTAAAGGTCACAGAAGTCTAATATTTCAGTAATCTTAATTTTTCTTGTATCTAGTATGAGCAAAATCAAAGAGGGTTGAGTCCAAAAACACCATCGTGTGACTGTCTTGATGTGGAATGACCCAATATAATTTTTTTTTTATGATCTCAAACAGTACTTTTTTTTGATCTTTCATAAGGTTATGCAGGTCTAAGAAGGTAACTACTATACTTTATTAAAAAATGGCAGAAGAGTGTTTAATGTCATCATCTTTAGGCAGGCCCCAACAGTCCTTCCATACTTTCAACACAGGATCAAGAACAGGGAACAATGTGAGTACTATATGCAGGTTATTTATCTGCAAGATGCAGTGCTCTTCCTAATATTGGTAAGCAGCTGTTATAGTCTGACAGCTTTGGAGTATATAAACATTTGAAGTGAGCAGCTATTGGCACCAATTATTGACCTCTCTGCTCATGATAGCTATATATATATAGCTATCTCATAATATATTAGCTACTAGAATAAGTTATTATTTCAGTCCACTAATTTCTTGAGATTTTTTTCAAGTGTAGCTTGGTTAGTTGGCCAGCTAGCTACTTGAGAAATAACTTCTATTTCACATGTTTTTTTTCAGCTTTTATAATTGACTAGTACTTTTTTGAATAGCATGCTTTTATAAATGTATTTTGTCAGATCTATTGTTATTTTGAGGTTTATGCATAGAAGAAACTGTATCCTGAACTATTCATTCCTTTTGCAGCTTGAATGCCGTGTGTGTGAAGAAGGATTCAGTGTGGGAGGCGATAAGGTTCCTCGGTTGCTCTATTGTGGACATACGCTATGCCATTCATGCCTGTTGCGCCTACCCCTCTCGCCCACCACTGACAATGAACCTCAGGCAACAGCTGCAGCAGCACCACCATCAGGAGGTGGAGGATTCATCTGCTGTCCTTTTGATCGCCAGCCTACTCCTGTTGGTATGTGAACTCAAGTTCAGTCATTGTTCTATTAGTGATGCTGCATTTAGAAATATACTTGTCAGAAGTAGCTTCATATTAATAACAAAAATGCATGGCTAATAGTTTCATGCAGACCAAATTTTCTCTGCAATGAGCTACTGTGTTGTTTATTCTGTTTGCTAAGTCTGGCTGAAGGTGTGAAGTAAAGTATTGCTGAAGGTGTGAAGTGAATGAAAGTGCTTGTTGAAGGAAACTTATTTGATCTTGATATCATCTTTCAGACAGCACTGGTGTGTGGGGCCTCAAGAAGAACTTTGCATTGCTGGAGGTTCTGGAAAGGTGTGGGGTGGGAGCAACGGGGGAAGGCAGGGGAGGTGCTCGCCCCCTCCTCTCACCTGACCTTCTCACGCACCACCAACAGGTGAATATTTTGCCATGAATCCACACTGCTTATGTCTGTTGCCTGCGGCCCTTAATTATTGCAATTAATTTCAATCAGTTATTTAAAGTTCAGCTACAAGTTTATCAATCAAAATTTGAATTGGAATTCACCCTTTCAGGCCCAAATGAGCTTTTGTTGTTGGTACATATGACTGTCTTGTCTCCATGCCAAATCTCCACATGATTAAACCATGTCAATTATGTATGAATTTCACAATTTTTAGGCGGAAATGAAATAACACCAGACACAGAAGTTGAGACTTGGGTGAGAGCAGAGGAGAGAAAAAGGTTGAATGTTTTCGAGATGAAATGTTTGAGGAGCATGGCTGGAGTAATGCTGAGAGACCGGATCACCAACGATGTGGTTTGAATCAGAACAAGGATGGTGAAGAAGTTGGAGAACAAAGTGAATTCGCGTGTTCTGAGGTGGTTCGGGCACATGGAGAGGATGGATGAAGGGAGATAAAGGGTGATGAATGCAGAAGCGAGTGGTCGCAGGACTAGAGGTAGACCAAAGTTTGGGTGGATGGATGGTGTGAAGCAGGCGTTAGGAAGGAGAGACATGAATGTGGAAGTAGCCAGAGAGCTGGCAATGAACAGGCGTGAGTGGAGAATGATTGCAAATGGTTGATTTTGACGCTGCTCTGATGTATTTTCCTGCTCTTGGCATTCCATTATCGGGATGGTCGTGGATGGGGGGGGGGCTGGCCATTATTACGCGGCGGGGGTAAAAAAGTGGAAACTGTCGGGCCCTGCTGCTAACAACGGATCCTCGGACCGCACTCGTGACCCAGAGTGTCTTGCGGGGTTACCTGCTGGACCCTTCAGCACAAAAGGGCTAAGTTGTCTGAGTATGAGCGTATGAGGGTGTGAGGTGCGCCTTGCTGTTGGCCACCCCCTTTCTTGGGGATGCGCCTAGTGTCTGTATCTATCTGTATATCACTTTGCTAATAATGTTTGTGCAAGATCATATGCTGAGTTTCATGTTGGCTTTCTTTAACATTTGGTTTAATTATCCAAAATCAATGTAGCTCTATGTGTGAATGCATGAGTTGTCAGGGGCCTCTTGCTGTTGGCCACCCTCCCTTCTGAGGGGTTTGACCTTGCATCTGATATCTGTAATTTTTGAGTGCTGAATTTGATGTTTTTCAACCCACTTTTTTGTGGCAATCAAGAGGTTGATACTTCAAAATGCCAAGTCTCTGGTAATAATGCATAGATTAGCAATCGTGTTTTGTAACTCAGTGTGAAAAAAAAAGCTCGAGCATAAATTTTTTTCCTAGATTGTTTGTCTATAGCCTAAAGCTACCACTAAAATCATGGTTTACTCCATAGATGGGGAGAGGATTCTTCAAAATTTTATATAGTTTACAGCAGTACAATGATGTACCAAAGTACCACTTTTATGAATTAACTCAGCTAAGTGATCACCTTGTTGTTTATTTTTCCTGGTTCCCACATGCATATTTTTTGCATATCAAGAAAATGGCCCATGGTGCTGTGGTTGAGAAAGTACTGATGGATTTTCTGTTAATTTCAAGGAGAGCTGTGGGTTAGGTTGTTGAATGTTACGGTGTTGAGAGAGGGGTGGAGGAATGCCTGATCATCTACTGGTGGAAGGAAGACTGAGGGTAGAGCAGATGGTGACAGAGAACAAAAGAGTGGGAGGGGGAAGGGATGTTGTAAACGTGAGTGAACTCAATGTGCCAATTGGAGTTGAAGATCCAGGAGGCGTTGAATGAGCATATGAGAAGGCAACTCCTGAGAGATGTTGAGGAAGAATGGGAAACATTCTGAGATGCCTTGTTGAGATGTTCAAAAAAATGTGTGGTTTGGGCAGGTATGAGTGGTGGAATTATGAGGCCATAATGGCAGTAGCAGAGAAGAGAAGAGCTTTTGTGGAGAGGTTGCAGAAGATGACTGCCTATGAAGTGGTCCAAAACACCTATGGAGAGATGAAAAACTAAGTGAAGCGTGTGGTGATGGGAGCAAAAAAGGATACTGATGCTAGGTGGGGTAGATGGTTGTGCATGAATTTTAATGTGAACAAAAAAATGTTTTGGAAAGAGGGTGATGAAAGGGAAGGAGGAGGTTTACAAGTGTATGAAGACAACAACAGGACTTTTGGCCCAAACTGGGTTGTCTTTTGATAGTAAGAAGGTAAGTTCTGAAGTAGAACGTCTAAGATAGCATCTTGTGTTGGTGTATTTTCTGTTTTAATAGATCAAGAAAGGGAAAGTTTGTTGAAGGAAATAGCATTTAACAATGATTCTCGAAACAACTCAAATCAGCACCTGAAGATAAGCCACCAACCAGATCAACACCCACGGTGTTGATCTGAGATTGTATCGTTTCATTCCTTGAACACCGAATTACAATGAGCAGGTACCAATGCCAGGCACCTTATTTGCCGTGCTAGTGCCAGTGCCTGGCACTAATTTAACCGTATGGGTGTCAATGCCGAACACCATTTTTCACAAATATACTGGTGAAAGTGCTATAGATGGGAGCTATTTAGCGGCAATTCTGGTAGAATTTATCAAGCTGTGACTTGAACGTTTCAATTTCAAACGTTTCAATTCATAACTTCCGCGGGAGGTCTGTTCCAATCTTTGACAACCCTATCCGTGAAGAAATGACGCGTTATATCGAGTGTAAAACGCTTGCCAACAATTTTGTATCCATTATTCCTGGTCACTTCGTTCGTATCTAAAGGGGAAAGCTTGCTTGCTTTATGTTTTCCTTACCCTTCATAATCTTCCACACTTCAATCATGTCACCTCTGACTCTACGTTTCTCTAGCAAATAAAGGTTGAGTTTGCGCAGTCTCTCTTCATAGAATTTATTGCGCTGCGAAGGGATTAATTTGGTAGCTCTACGTTGGACCTTCTCTAATTCAATAATGTCTTTTCTGAAGTATGGGGACCTGAATTGGATGGAATACTCAAGGTGCGGTCTAACAAAGGCAGTGTATAACTTGCAAATACTGTTTCTGCTCTTGTACGAGATTGTGTGGGATATCATGCCTAACATTTTATTGCCATGTTTGGCTGCATTATTACATTGCTTGGTGCTTTTCAAGTCGTTACTAATTATGACACCTAGATCTCTCTCTTCGGTGACGGTTATTTGTTTGTTTCCGGACATTGAATATTCGTGTTTATGGTTTTGGTGATCAATGTGCATAACTTTACACTTGTCAATATTGGATTTCATTTGCAGCTTTTCTGACCATTCAACAATTTTGTTCAAGTCTGATTGGATCTGCTCACTCTCGATTTTGGTTTGCACTTTTCCTCCTAGCTTGGAAACGTCTGCAAACTTACTAATGTTCGAGAGTACGTTGCTGTCAAAATTGTTTATGAATATTAAGAAAAGAACTGGACCTAACACAGACCCTTGGGTCACGCCGCTGGTAACTTTACCCCAATTGGAGGAAGCTCCATTAAGTACGACTCTCTGCCGTCTGTCCGTGAGCCAGCATTTCATCCAGTTACTGAGTTCACCTTGAATGCCGATGCTGTTCAATTTACTAACCAAGCCTTTGTGAGGAACTTTGTTGAAAGCCTTTTGAAAGTCAAGGTAAATGATGTCGATCGGAGATTTTGCCTGGTGAAATTCATTTATGTTCATGAAAAAAAAGCAGCAGGTTAGTAAGACATGAACGATTGCATCTGAAGCCATGCTGAGAGTTAACTATTAACTGATTTAGTTCTAAGAATTCTGTAATTTTATCCATGATCAAACTTTCCATCAATTTGCCTATGACTGAAGTGAGACTTATTGGACAGTAATTTTTGGGACACTTTTTGACCATTTTTTTTAAAATTGGGGTGACATTGGCCCCTTTCCATGAGAGGGGCAGGTGCCATAGGTGAGAGACTGGGTGAAAATGTTTGCTAGATGTTGGGCAATTTTGTTCTTAGTCTCTTTCAGTATTCTGGGATGAACTTGGTCTGGACCGGGAGATTTTGTAACCTTCAATTTTTCTATTTATTTAATTTTGGCAGGGGTAAAGTTCACTGTGCTGAGAGCCTCAATTTGTCTTTGCGCTATGATATCCTCAGGGTTAGGAATATCTGCATTCTCTAACATAAATACAGAACAGAAAAATTGGTCAAGCAGGACGCTCATTTTAGTGTTGTCAGTTTCTAGCTCACCGATATCATTTTCAGGAGGGCCGAGTACAGATCTTGCGTTCTTTTTTGCTTGATATCTAACTGAAAATTGTTTTGGATTAGTTTTGGTGTTGGTCGCAATTTCATTTTCATAATCTTTTTTCTTACGTTTTTGGACCATCTTGAAAATCGGTCTGATGATTTTGTACTCATTTTTGGAAGCATCGTCGTGATGATGTTTCTGATTATTTGAGTGCTTTGCTTCTTTTGCGATTGAAGACGCTGCAACTCTCCTTTCCAGTACTTAGGCAGTTTGACTGCTGTTCGCCTGCTTTTGCAAGGGACATGGTCATTTTCAATATTTTGAATTGCACTCAAAAAAATTGTTGAGCGATTGATTGACATCTTGTCCGAGGGTTATATCAGCGGACGCCATTGCCTCTCTTGAGCTATCAAAGTTTGCTAATCTAAAGTTAGGGACTTTTTTGTAGTTAGTTGACGTTATAAACTTGAGCTCAATCATAAAACTAATACAGTTGTGGTTGCTATTCCCGAAATGTTCGCCCACTTCGACGTTTGTGACATGAGTCGCTTGCACTGAATATAAGATCAAGAATATTGCTACCTCTTGTAGGTGTCTTTACCATTTGGGTCATGAACTTATCGTCTGCAAAATCCATCAGGCGTTGGCCAGTGGCTGTAGATTCTTCTGTTTCCCAATCAATGTCAGAAATATTGAAGTCTCCAAGTACTATACTGGTTTGTGTTCTGACCACATTGACGAGGGTGTTGTAAAGATTGATATCATCTGCAACGATGCTCTTTGGAGGACGATAAACTAGTGTGATATGACACTTTGTATGTTTACCGACTACTTGAATTGAAACTATGTCGTGTCTGCTGCTTGGAATAGGGACTTCTATTATTTGTTGAGTATTTTTCACGAGAAACAATACTCCTCCACCCTCACGGCCTAGTCTATCTTTGTGAAATAGGGAAAAACCCGGGAGTGTGAATTCGCCCAGATAATTTCTGGTGCTTGATTTCATCCACGATTCTGTGATGGCTATTATGTCGATCTCATCGTTAATTGCGAGGATTCCCATTTCGTCCATTTTGTCTCTGAGAGTTCTAGCGTTTACATAGTAACATTTGAGAGTATTTTGGCTCGAAATCCTGCCAGGACCTCTTCGGCTGCAGTCGGGGGCTGCTGTGTTACTTTGATGAACTTTTTTGTTAGTAGTGAAACTGTTCTTGTTGGTTGTTCCTCTATCGTTACTGCAATGTCCGTGATTGCTAATTGCTTTGGCTGCGGCTGTTGACTCATTCCGTTGGGCAGTAACGGCGGAGTCTTGTGTTTGGCGTCAAGAAAGTTTTTTGATTTAATCTCGGTGACAAGGCCAGCACTGATATTCTGAAGGATGCTTTCAAGGGTATCAAGCCCAGACTCGTTTATGCGTGCCTTGTTGGTGGTTCTATCGAATTCCTAGTTTTTGAGGTTGAGCATCGTTTCCCAATGGCCCGATAATGAGATTTGTTGTGCTTTGCAAAACGATGCTATGCGATTGTTAAGAAATATCATCTTGCTCAATTTGTATCTACCTTGGTTTGGATGGGGCAGGATGCCAGTGACATGTATGTTAGAGTGCGATCTTTTGACGTTTGTTAGCATGGTTTTATACCTTACCCATGTTTCTTCAGTCTGCGCCACCACGTCTTTTGCCCCGACTTGTAGTATGATTGGTTTAGAAGAAGGTATGTTTTTCTTTTTGATGATTCCTTCAATATCGTCAATTTTCAAGTCTGGTTTACCAAGTATTTTTAGTTGGACTCTTTCTTTTCGATGATTTGGTTTGATGGAGCTGACATTGTAATCTCCAATCACGATAATTCCCTCTTGGATTTGAGAGTCCCATTTCATCGGGCAACACATCAAAACAGTTGCTTGTATCAGTTCGGGTGTGACAGGACTGTCGCCCGACCTGTGATGCTTTGCCACTGACTGCCTGCCGCCTGTTTACTACAGTTGTGGTGGTTGTTGTTGCTGCTGCTGCTCAACCCGTACTCTTCCTGCGATGGAGGAGCCAAAGCCAGCGAACAGCCCAAAGTCCGGGAACCCACCGACATGTGCATGTTAGGAATGTTTAAGCAGGTGCAGGCATTTATATTATGCGTACATCCTTAAGGAAGTTGATGCTGTCTCGGGCGTTCCCACAGCTCACGTACCGACGTGATATTGTGGTAGAGTCGTCCGGGTGCTACGGCTGGGCACGACGTCATGACGTGCTCGACCGTATCGGGCGAACCCCGGCATCGCAAACAATGGTCGGAAGGCACATTCCCCAGTCTATGCTGGTATGATTGTAGACTGTGGAGAGCGGTGTGGTGCTCGCACCTCAGCCGCGACAGGTGGACCCGGTCACTCCTTGGCAACCCCAACTCCCCAGCGTTCACCTCAGTCTGGTGACCCTACAGGGCCATGCTGACTCTGATTTCATCAATGCAAGGGCTGTGAATTGTGTATATGTCTCTGTTTGTGCATAGAGGTATTGACTGTGGGACGGGGAATGGTCGTGTGGTGATGGCCGATGTGTGTTGTGTAGGTGTCTGTGGGTTCGACGGGGGCTCAAAAGGCAAAAATGGGTTTGGTCTATCTGGCTACAATCTTGTTAAAATATTTAGTCCCTCTCATATCAAGATGATGTTTGAGAGGAAGGGCCTTTGTTTCCTCATGCAGATGGGAAATTGGTGTGGTCTGTGTGCACCCCTTTGCGATGCACAAGGCCGTGTTCTGCATCCTTTGTAAGGAGATAGTGTGCGTGGATGCAAGGTCAGAGGACCAGTCGGTGTTTGCATAGAGATGATTGGCCTAATAAATTGTTTGAATAGTGTTGTAATTGATTCCTTGGAGTGACCGTTGGTGGTTGTGGTAAGTACCCGGGATACGTTCATTCTTGAAATGGCTTTTGCGCCAATGTTGTTTGTGTGAGGCTTGAATGTCATATCAACACCAGACTGTTGTCTGGTGTTGATATGTTACGGGAATCTTGCTAGCGGACACCCTCATTCAATTATCCAGCAGCCAGACTTCAATGGAGTTCAGGTACTGCTGGAGAAATGGGTGTTGGGCTCTGTTGGAATCGGCAGGTCGTGCATGAAGGCATTGAAGAGGGATGGGAAAGGACGGAGCCCTGTGGGTCACCATTGGGAAGTGGCGGGTGTGGATTGGCTTGTTATTGTAGACAGTCTGTGCTTGTCTGCCAGAGAGGAAACTAGACATCCATTTCTTATAGTTTGGATGTATGCGTGTATTTTGTGTATGAGGACGTGCTTTGGGACTGTATCGAAGGCCTTACTAATGTCAATGACGCATACCAGGGCATGTTGAGCTGGTTTCTTTTCGTTCAGGCCTCATGGATGGTCTGGGTAAGGTTAGCGAGGAGTGTGGTTGTGGAGTGTTGGGTCCTCAGCTGAACCGTGTCGTGTAGGAGAGAGTGGAATGCGATCATTAATTTTGTTTAGACCGCGTCTCCAAAATTTTCGATTGATCCGGGAGGAGAGAAATGGGTTTGAATGAGGCTGGATCTGTGGGAGTTTTGTTGGGTTCCAAGATGGTATGATTTTCCCTTGTTACCAAGTGTTGGGTATTGTATTGTATAGTAGGGAAAAGTTTAAAATGTCTGAGAGGGTCGCGATGGCGTGTGGACCTAGATGTCTAAGGTGAATGTATGATTTGCCAATACACGTTGCTGACGAGATTTTGGTCTCGTCAGCAACGTGAAGGGAGGGTCTATCTGTAGTTTGTGTAATTGTTTGAGTATACAAGGAGGTGGTGAAAGGTTAAATGGCTGGGTGTTGTTAGAGAGTGGTGATGTACAGAAGTTTGGGGCTGAGTATTCTGAGGAGTTGTTGAATTTTGATGATGTCGGAGAGGCTCAGGGCGTGACTGTCGATGATGTTGCACTTATGATTGTTTTGGGAGTGAGAATTGTTCAGACATCACTAAGGAGTGCAGGAGGTGGTAAAGGAGATGAAAAAAGGGAAAGTCACTGGTTTGGATGGTATTGTAACAGAGTGCCTAAAAAGGGCTGAGGTAGCTTCTAGGCAAATGGCTGGTGAGGCTATTAAATCTGTGTTTTGTGTGTGGCATTGTTCTGCCGTATAAAAGCAGAGGCAATAAAAATAATTGCAGCAACTCAATTGGTGCGGTGGGTATGTTGTGTACTTATCAAATGGATTAGAAACAGTATGGATGATGCGGTTGGAGAGTAACAGTGTGGCTTTATAAGTGGTAGCTATAGGGTGTGCTGATCATATTTTTCCAAAAAGACCAGTCATAGAGAAGTACCTTGCAAAGAGGAGATATATGTTCTGGCCTTCTATGGATATTGAAAAGGCCTATGGTAGGATTGACCGGAATGTGTCGTGGAGGGTGTTGCAACAGTATGAAGTTAACAGAAGCTTCTTGAGAGCGGTCCTGAATTTCTATGTTGGCAGCAGAGCATGTGTCAGAGCAAAGGACAAGGTGAGTGCGTGTTTCCCAGTGAAAGTGGGACTGAGACAAGGTTGTGTTGTCTCATCGGCTTATCAATCTCCACAGAGATGAAGTGGTCTGGGAGGTGAACGTGAGTTAATGGGTTGAGATTTTAGAGTTATTTGGAGCAAATGGACTGAGTTGGCAGTCGAGTCAGTTGCTGTTTGTGAATGATACAGCACTTGTAGCAGATTCGGTTAAGAAGTTGTGTAGGCTAGTGTCAAAGTTTGGTCGAGTGTGAGAAGAAGCTGCAATTTGATGTGGGTTGAAGTAATGTAGTGAGATGTTTGATGAATGATGATGCAAGCAATCAGTGTCCACTTGAATAGTGAGTTACTGGATAAAGTTTATTGTTTTAAGTACCTAGTCTCTCATTTGATTGGAGAAGATTGAATTGGTAGAAACTGAAAGGAAACCTAGAGTGATGGAAGGGTGTGTAGTGTTGGGTACACTGAAGAAGGGATATGATCAGTAGGACATTATAGAAGCAGAGAGAGGTTGACATGAGGGTTTTGTTGTCCCGGCTGCTCTATGTGGTTGAGACGAGGGGAGAGGGGTGTGTATATGTAAGGGAAATGGTTGAATGTTTTTGACCTGAAATGTTTCAGAGGTAGCTATGGCTGGAGTGATGGCTCAATGAAAACGTTGTTAGAATTAGAATAGAGACGGTGAGAAAGGTAGGTGACTGAGTATAACATGTGTTTCGAGGTGGTTTGGACACATGGTGAGGATGAATGATGGGAGACCAGTAAAAGGGAATATGACATTGAAGGCCTAGAGGCAGACCACAGTTGGACGGATGGATGGCGTGAAGCAGGCTGCGGGGAGGAGAGACGTAAGTGCAGACGAAACCAAAGAGCGTGAAATGGATAAGCGTGGTGAAGAATGGTTGTGAATGAACGAGTTTTGACGCGACCTTGATGCACTTGCTCGCCCTTGACGCTTTGTTCAGAAACGGGTTAGACGTGGGTGGGAGAGGGGCCTGCAATTATGCCACAGCAGGGGCTGAGTTTGTGAAAGCTCTCAGGCCTTGGTGCTAACACTCTTCTCAGACCTCACTCATGACTCAAAGTGTGTTGCGGGGTCCTGGCCGAACCTTTAGCACTGAATGGTAAAATTTTGGTATGTGTTTCAGCTAATGAGAGTAGTGTGAGATGCAGTTGGCTGTTGGCATTACCCTTTCTATGGGATTCGGCCTTGCGTCTGTATATGTAAGACCGGTTTAAATTTTTGTCTGGACGAAAGTTAGAGGTTTTTAATTCGTTGTAAGAGGTATGTCCAATATTATATGTGCTAAAATAGAGTTTGCATGGTACCGCAAAGGCGCCTTCTTTCCTGAGATAGTAATAGCGGCTTCCTTCTTCTTTGCACTTCACCTACACCTCAATCAATACTCCCATCCAGGGCCTGTCACCTTTCATGGGGCCGGGCTGTGGCGGGGTAGTGACGGTACCGTGCGACGAGGACGAGAGCCACGCTGCGGTGCTGTACTGCACCGTGTGTGCCTCCCACCTATGCACCGCCTGCAGCGAGCGCTCGCACGCCACTAGGACGTTACACACTCACCGTAGGATTCCTCTTGAGGGTGAGCAAAACTCTGCTTAAGTGTGAGCTGGGGTCTGCTCGAGGGTGAGCCGGCGATGCACATGAGTGAGGTAGGGTTGTCGAATTCTGGAAACTCTGCATTAACACTAAGGTATCGATAGTATGAAATAAGACTGTTTAGGATACAAATGTTGATTTGGGAACGTTGATTATTGGGTCAAAGTTACATATCCGCTATGAATGTATTGACCATGAAAGAGTGGGCTTTGTACGCAATGCAAGGTAGTAGCTACTCACCATTAAGGATACAGTTTAAAATTGCAGAGACGAGTGTGAGCTGGAAATTGCCAACTAAGAGGGAAAATTGTTTGAGAATTGGCTACGTTAGTGATCCTCAAGTTTTTTATTCAGAACTTGTAACTTTGCGAAAACTTTCGCATTCCTGCTTACTAACATTTGTCCAGGGGTACTGTCCAATTTTGTCATCTCTTGATGATGCCGCTTTATGTAAGCAGTTGCTGTGCACATCCAGTTGTTGATTGAATAAAGTTTCTTAACTGTCGGAAAATGTTTAGTTCAAGAAGTGTAAAATCTGTATCCTAATCTTATACCGCCTAGTGTTTCAACACGATCGTGTTTGTGCTGTTGGATAGACAAACCTCGCGAGAAGCCCCGCTGCCCGGCCCACCCGTCTCACACCGTGGAATTCGTCTGTCTGGAAGCGGGGTGCCTCTGTAGTAGCCCCCTTATGTGCTTCATCTGCAAAGACTACAAGCACACCAAGCACAAAGTAAGCACAGGTTAATAATCAAATGTGTGGCGTCTCTTAACAAGTTGACTCCTATCTAACTAAGGTTTTTATAATAATTTGGCTGTGATGACTGAATATTGCATGTATCAAAGGTACATATTGTAATATTGAATGTTTGTCGGCTAATAAATAATTTTATATGTAACTTCTTTTGTATCACATGATAATGCTCTGTAATGCATCGTACATCGCACCTTTTGTATCAACTAGTGAAGTATTCAGCATCTTCTATAGGTACCTAAATACAACAGCGACTTATGTTGCTACCAACTGGTGCCTGAGTACGCAATACTACCATCTGTTGTAGGTCACCATCTAAGCCAAAAACCTGCCTCCTATGTACACACTAGTGAGACTGGCGAAGTTTACTGCTTCTCTCTTTTGTCAGCACGCCCTGCTGGAGTCTGAGGCCGAGAGCGTTCGTCAGGAGCTCAGCGCCGCCGCTCACAACATCAAGAGAACGGCGCTGCAATTGACGCACACGCTGCGTAAACTGGGTATGGTGCAAACTGTGAAAATATTTTGTATATTTTTAGCTGCAATACCTTCTTCTCATGATGTTCACTCTTCAAACAATATTCCGGCCAAGACAAGCTGCAATACTTTCTTCTCATGATGTTCACTCTTCAAACAATATTCCGGCCAAGACAATATTGTTGGTCCTGGGGGTTGAATTTTGTATTAGTGTTATCTGAATTTGATGATTTTGTTTATTCATTCACCTTCTACAGAACAAACGGCTCATCAGATGGATGAGCATCCACCTCCTGACTCCGTCTCTGACTTGGACCTGACAGCAAACGATGGTTCGATGGCGGTCAACCATAATCTTTCATCTAGTGGACTAGCCTTCTCTGCCTCATTATCCGCCATCATTCAGTCCGGTGAAACTTCGATCCCTTCTTCTGTGTCATCAGCCATCGCTGCTGTCTCTTCCTCTCCTGCCTCCAACAATCCTCTTCTGGGAGGCGTTCTCATCCCCTCCAGTCAAGGGGGAGGTCTAGTCGTCAACCAGCATGGAACTATGATCCAACACCATACCCTGAGTGGCAACGGCGTCTCCTCCGGTGTTGCCCAATCACAGCACCTGTCGTCGTCTCCTTTCTCAGGAGTTTTGTTTTCCGGGTCATCATCCTCTACCCTCGTTAATAACAGCACAGGTGGTGGGGGCTCTCAGCAATCAAACTCCTCGTCTAACACGTCTCGCATGACCAACACTGGCCGAGAACACGTCTCTCACATGTCCACAGCTCGCGGAGTGGTCCTCAGCCATTTCAGTGTCCTCCGTCAGCAGCTCCAGGACCAAGAGAACGTTGCCATGAGCGCCCTGGAAACTCATGTTAGGGAGCGGCTCTGCTCCATCAGGCAGCAGCAAGAGGACCTCTCGTCTCTCATCTCACAGGTCAGTCTGAAAAGTGTATTGAGAAATTTCATAACAGCTTCTTGCATTCATTCATATGTACTTGCATTTAATTGACTTATGAGTACAAAATCTCTGTTTGTCCTGTCTCCAAAATCCTAATTTATTAACAGCTTAATTACTCTCCTTTTTGAACTGCCGTATTTCTCTCCTATGATATTGCCTCTTATACTGCGACACTAGCAAATGGTTCTGAATTCGTTACGTTAAGGAAAAGAAATCGGCTGCGACGGTAACTTAAGTCACACTTCTCTTGTGTAACATTGTGCAGATCACCTTTCTGATCTCTTCCATCATTATGTTGCTACGTTTTGTATCTCCTGCAACATTGTTTGACAACACCTTTGCGAACTCGCCCCACATTGTGCAGCTGCACTTTTGCGATCTCTTCTTACATAGTGGAGGTACAACTTGGTGATATTGCCTAATATTGTGAATCGTCAGCTAGCTACACTCGTCCTCACATCGTGTACCCACACTCGTCCTCACATCGTGTAGCAACACCTGGTGCTCCAGTGTAACATTACGGCACAGAACCTTCGGTATTCCGTGACATCGTGCAACTAGATCTTGCTTGACCGCCACGATCTCATTCCCTAACCAGATGGTGGGTTTGGTGCTGGACGCCGAACGCTGCCTGCAGCAGGACGACGGTCGGGTGCTGGTGACAGGACGCAGCCTCACGGCCAAGCTGCAGCTGCTGCAGCAACAGCAGCCGCAGCTGGACGCCATCGAACAGGGGCTCAGCGCCGTTGAGGACAATATACCAATTACCTTCACCAAGGTTAGAACGGTAGTGTGACGGACCCATCACTTTCACGGTTAGAGACAGTCGAACACTTGCTGCATCTAGAGTTGCTAATCTGACGTTCTCATCAGCGCTCTATGCTAAGAAACGATTATGTACAAATAATGAAAGTTTTATTTTACATTATTTGCGACTTAGTCTCGTACAATTTAGGTGTTGAAAATTATTTTATTTTCCTTAAGAAGAAATGTAAAGCTGTTTTTTTATAGACTGAACTTAGGTGTTGGAAATTATTTTATTTTCCTTAGGAAGAAATGTAAAGCTGTTTTTTTATAGACTGAACTTAGGTGTTGGCAATTATTTAATTTTCCTTAGGAAGAAATGTATAGCTGTTTTTTTATAGACTGAACTTAGGTGTTGGAGATTATTTTATTTTCCTTAGGAAGAAATGTAAAGCTGTTTTTTTATAGACTTAACTTTGATGTTGGCAATTATTTAATTTTCCTTAGGAAGAAATGTATAGCTGTTTTTTTATAGACTGAACTTAGGTGTTGGAGATTATTTTATTTTCCTTAGGAAGAAATGTAAAGCTGTTTTTTTATAGACTTAACTTTGATGTTGGCAATTATTTAATTTTCCTTAGGAAGAAATGTATAGCTGTTTTTTTATAGACTGAACTTAGGTGTTGGAGATTATTTTATTTTCCTTAGGAAGAAATGTAAAGCTGTTTTTTTATAGACTTAACTTTGATGTTGGCAATTATTTAATTTTCCTTAGGAAGAAATGTATAGCTGTTTTTTTATAGACTGAACTTAGGTGTTGGAGATTATTTTATTTTCCTTAGGAAGAAAAGTAGAGCTGTTTTTTTAAAGACTCAACTTTCTTAGCTCAACAGCGTGTATGGTTTCAGCTGCCAGAATACATCCATTTTCATCTCGCTGGAGGCTTGTTGTTCCATGTTTTCAGGATAATCGCATACATATCGGCGCTGTGCTGGAGATGCGCGTGGTGACGCTAGGTCTTGACGGGGCAGGCAAGACCTCGATTCTGTTCCAACTGCAGCAAAGCACTTGCCCGCCTACCATACCGACCATTGGCTTCAACGTCGAGACGCTCCACTACAAGAACTTTAAGGTTAGTCAGGGACTTCCATTGACGGTGGTTGTTGTTGCTGTTTACGCCGCATTATCTCCGTCTGCCCCATTCTTGGACGCGTCAGGTGACGGTTCCAGGACGGCTTCAGCAGTGGTGGCAGTTTCATCGCCGGAATCCCAGTCAAAAGTTGGTCACCTCCAACAGTTTGACCCAGATGTTGATGTGGGAGAGCTAAGCTGCCCCCAATTTGCCATCACGAAATTCAGCTGGTTCCGCAACTGATCAAGGCTTCCAGCCACCTCCAACTTTAGAACAAAATTTGAACACACTTCTTCACAAAACATTCTCCAGTACAGTCAAGGTGAGCATTGGTGCCCATCAAGCAAAACATCTCACAGATTACCATTTGTTTAGAGAATCAAGGGTGGTTTTGCGCCACAATTCTGGAACTGCAGCAACTAAATTCCACAGGTAACCACCGAACCAATAAGACGATCAATGAACTTTTTGCAACGGTCTTTCAAAACACTATTTGTAATTCTGCAACAAACTCAACACAGCTGCTGTAACATAAGTATCACCTCACTAATGGTAGAGCATTTTTGCATTCACGTGCTAATTAATATCTGATAATCAACTATTTAGCCCAAGTCTGTTCATTATTTGTACTGGGACGTCCTATATTTATTAAATTGAAGTAATTATAAAATCGGTAAGGCTTGTCAAGAAAATACAGATACAGACACTAGGCCGCATCCCCCAGAAAGAGGGGTGGCCGACGGCAAGGCTCACCTCACACCCTCATACGCTCACACTCACACAACTTAGCCCTTATGTGCTGAAGGGTCCGGCCGGTACCCCCTCAACATACACTCTGGGTCACGAGTGCAGTCCGAGGATCCGTCGTCGGCAGCAGGGCCCGACAGTTTTCACTGGTTTACCCCCGTCGCGTCATGATAGCCAGGTCCCCCCCCCACCCACTACCATCCCGACAGCGGGATGCCAAGGGCGGGAAAGCACATCAGAGCAGCGTCTAAATCAACCATTCTTCACTCGCGCTTGTTCATTGCACGGTCTCTCGCCACCTCCACATTCATGTCTCTCCTTCCCAACGCCTGCTTCACACCATCCATCCACCCAAACTTCGGTCTACCTCTAGGCCTGCGACCACTCGCCTCCGCATTCATCACCCTTTTCACCAATTTCCCTTCATCCATCCTCTCCATGTGCCCGAACCATCTTAGTACACGTGAATAATCCACTCTCTTCTCCAACTTTTTCACCATCCCTGTTCTGATTCGAACCACGTCGTTGGTGATGCGGTCTCTCAGCGTTACTCCAGCCATGCTCCTCAAACACTTCATCTCGAAAACATTAAATCTTTTCTCTCCTTTGCTCTCACCCCATAAGTCTCAGCTCCGTAGAGCACAGTTGAGACAACAACACCCTCATACAGCTCTCTCTTTGCTTCCATCCCCAACGTCCTACAGCTCATTACACTCTTCAGTGCACCCAACACTTTACATCCCTCCTTCACTCGCGCCTTCACATCAGTTTCTACTAGTTCAGTTAACGCCACATGGGAGCCCAGATACTTACAACACTGAACTTCCTTCATGTGCTTTCCATTTAGGGTGACACTAATTTTGCTCGCATCGACAGTTCTCGAGCATCTCATTACTTTACTCTTACCCACGTTCAATCGAAACTTCCTCCTCTCACACACCCTACCAAACTCAGACACTAGCCTGCATAGCTTCTCCTTCGAATCCGCAACCAGGGCCGGATCATCAGCAAACAGCAACTGGCTCAACTGCCAACTCCGCCCATTTGCTTCCAACAGTTTCAAGCCACGACCCAGCACACTCGCGTTCACCTCCCTGTCCACTCCATCCATATGGAGGTCGAACAGCCAGAGAGACATCACGCAGCCTTGTCTCGGTCCCACTTTCACTGTGAACCAATCACTCACCTCGCTCCCCACTCTGACACATGCTCGGCTATCAGCATAGAAACTCTGCACCGCTTTCAACAGATGTCCGCCCACTCCATACAAACGCAACACCCTCCACAGCGCTTCCCTGTCAATCCTGTCGTATGCCTTCTCCAGATCCATGAAGGCCCAGAACATATCCTTTTTTTTGGCAAGGTACTTCTCCCAGACCTGTCTCACTGCAAAAATCTGATCGGTACACCCTCTACCACTCCGAAAGCCACACTGTTCCTCTCCAATTGCGCAGTCCGTACAGTCTCTAATCCGTTTGATCAGCACTCTCCCGTACAACTTAACAACCACACATAACAGACTGATACCTCTCGAGTTGCAGCATTCATTTTTATCTCCTTTGCCCTTTTATAGCGGAACAATGCAGGCACTGCGCCACTCACTCGGTACCACGCCTGCCACAAAACACACGTTCAGTAACCTCACCAACCATTCGACAATCGTTACTCCACCCTTCTTCAAGCACTCGGTCGCAACGCCATCCAAACCAGGGGCTTTCCCTGCTTTCATCACGTCCACCGCCTCCTGCACCTCTTCCCTATTAATGTCCCGCTACAAGTATTTCTCCAAAACTGGCATCCGAGCACAACCACCCACAGCAACAATCTCAGCCTCTCTGTCATCCTCGACTTTCAACAACTCATCAAAATACTCGGCCCACCTCTTCCGTACATCACCACTTTCCAACAACAACGCCGTTTTCATCTTACACCACTTCCTCCTTTCCGGTCTCTCCCTTTCTCACCCTCTTCACCTCTTTCCAGAACATCTTTTTGTTCTCCTGAAAATTCTGGCGCAACAGTCTGCCACACCTGGCATAAGCGTCCTTTTTGGCTCTCCTCACCACCCGCTTCACCTCGTTTCTCCTCTCTTTGTAGCTTTCATGAGCCACCTCCGACTTCTCCTGCAACCACACCTCAAACGCTCCTCTTTTTCGTACCACCGCCAGTTTGACCTCCTCGTTCCACCACTCGCAGCCTTTCCTCCTACACCCTCCCACACAGCGCGCACCACGCACCTTCTTCGCACATCTTAGCAGCGCATCCCTTAACGCCTCCCATTCTTCCTCCACATCTCTCAGGTCCTCTCCTTTCACGTTGTCATATTCTTCCTTCAACGCCTGTTGGAAATCATCGGCTCTACTTTTCACATTCAGTCCACTCACTTTCACTACCTCTCTCCCTCCTCCCACTCGTTTGTTGCCCTTCCACTTCTGCTCCACTCTTAATCTACCTTCCACCAGCAGATGGTCAGACACCCTTTCAGCCTCCCCTCTCAACACCCGCACATCCAACAGCCTCCCCACCAGTCTCCTTGATATCAGCTCATTATGGAATATCATATAATTAGTTTGGTTCATGTATTTCTGTCATTGAAGTGTGTTTGTATAATTATTGTATATTTTTGTTAGCAATCAAAGTGAAACCAAGCCTTGTGGTTTGCTATTGGTTGGGTGGAGGGGAAAAGAGAAAATAGCTAAATATATAGGGAGATCAGAATAGATCTAATTTTTGATAGGGTATGAAGCACCGGAACCCTGTAAGACTCGTGAGGCTCAGCATTTATGTATACAAAATGTGCAAGAAAATACGTTTCGACGTACAGGAATTTCCGAGAAAGCCCGGGATTTTTTTACACCCAAAGCTGTTGAGACCCTGCTTTAGCGAAAAATCGGTAAGGCACCTTGAAGGGAATACCTCCTGCAGGCGTTCCAGGTCACCAAAATTAAACACCAAAACTTAATTTCCCCCGTGGTGTAAATAATTTATAAGACAAATTTCTCCATTTCAGTTTGTGATTTAATTTCAATTGATTAACTATGGTCTTGTTCCAAGACGTAAAACTCACCATAATATGACTAAAATTTCAATTTCATTTTTATTCATTGTGTTCAGTTTACCATCTGGGACGTTGGAGGCCAGCCGAAACTGCGTCCACTGTGGCGGCACTATTACTACAACACCCAGGCGGTAATCTTCGTGGTGGACGCCAGCGATCCCAACCGCCTGGAGGAAGCAGCCGCTGAGCTCACTAAGCTCATGATGGAGCGGGAGCTAAGAGACGCTCCTCTACTGCTCTACGCCAACAAGCAGGTGAGTGGAGAGGAAGCGGAGAGACGCTGCTCTACTGCTCTACGCCAACAAGCAGGTGAGTGGAGAGGAAGCGAACAGACGCTCCTCTACTGCTCTACGCCAACAAGCAGGGGAGTGGAGTGGAATCGTAGAGACGCTTCTCTACTGCTCTTCGCCAACAAGCAGGTGAGTAGAGAGGAAGCGTAGAGACACTCTCTACTGCTCTACGCCAACAAGCAGGTGAGTGGAGAGGAAGCGTAGAGACGCTCTCTACCGCTCCACGCGAACAAGCATGTGAGGGGAGAGGAAGCATAGAGACGCTCCTCTACTGCTCTACGCCAAGAAGCAGGTAAGGGGAGAGGAAGCGTAGAGACGCTCCTCTACTGCTCTACGCCAAGAAGCAGGTAAGG
>SDVV010004293.1:0-20342 GCA_016164225.1 Gammarus roeselii
TATATATATGTTTAATCATAGCTTTTGGCATTTACTGTATAATTGGGTAAAGTAAATGCTGTTATGCAGAATTCCCATCTCCCCTCCATAGATTTGTTGCATTTGTGCAGCATTTTGCACCGGACTTTGTGTCGCCTATTTGATCAAGTGCCTATTCTCTTCCACAGGTGGTTGCTGTCTGGCAGCATGAGCTGTAGCTTGAGTTAAGTCATGTCCATTTTCATGAGTAGAGATTATTCTCAGTCCTCTATGCCAGATTTTTGTGAGGACTTCATATTATTATTGACCAGCTTTTGAGTGGCCTGTGTACTTTGTTAACTTCCTTATTGTGGCTGCATTTGGGGCAAGGACAATGGGATTTAAAAGCCTAATATTGAAGTAACCACTCTGTTCTCAGTAAGTTTATGATGTCGTCAACTTCAATTCCAGTAACAAGACAGGCGCACTGCCTGCCGCCCGTGAAACATCTTAAGCACCTCTTTGCTCCATCTTCTCTGCAATTGTTCTAATCATTTGATGATAACCCTTCCTCTTACATCCACTTGATTTGAGTGCTTGACCTGACTTGTCAGCACGTACTTGTGTGTCCTTCAAAGCCATACTTACCTTTGTGGGATCTGATGCTGTTTGGCGGATGTTCTAGTTGCTGTGCAATGTTACAAACAATTGTTGATTGTTGTTATGGGAGATATATATATATGTTCATGAACTAGCTAAAGCAAACCTGAGTATTCATTGTGCGGTGTTGAATGATTCTTTAGCTATATTCTATGTATGGGTTGTGTTCCAAAACATTAAATTTTAAGCAGTGTATGTGTAACTCTATCTATTTTTGTACTTGGCAAACTGTTGGAACAATTTCTTGCTGAAAAGTTTTGGAAAGCTTATCCCCTCTCACATGTGGGAGGGTTGGGTATGTTTATTTAAGATTGTGGGACCATACACAAAGTGTGGGTAAGATAAATACTTCTGTAATTTAATTTCTAGCCTTCAGCTCCCCATATGTTCTTTTCCTGAGTTATTTAATAATTCACTTCAAACCTTTAATTTATCATTATTTCTAGCCATCACCTTTTTTGTCGGAATTTGCTTCCTTGATTTGTGTAGCTAGCTATGTTGTAAACCTACCTTGTTGTGCAATTATATATCACCTACTGGCATAACATTGACTTACCTTTCTGTGCTCTTCAACCTTATCCTTTGCATTATCCTGTTACTGATTAACAGTCCCTGAACTGCTATCTTGATCTGTGCTTTTTGTTTTGTCAACTGCTATGCTGCACGCTACAGCATGTGCAATCTGAACTTTCCGTTTCCTCAAGTTGGAAAACTTTGGTCATTTGTTTCAAGCATCCAATGATTATTCTAGATGCATTTTCTATAATGTGGGTGATTTAGCTGTTGACTGTTTCCCAGCCACTTGTTGAGTTTTTAGCTTCACTCCAGTCAGTTTTTCAATTTTGTACCTACTTCAGTGATTTGGTGAATCTTTGTATGAGGATTATTGCTGTAAGTTAGGCCAAGGCTGTTCTTGTAATGAACAAGGAGGTTTACTGTAACTTATGAATAATTGGTTGATGGGTTTACTCACACTGGTGGCCTCTATAGACTGCTCACCCCTAGCAAAGTCAGTGTGCAGAACAAGACAGGAGACACAAATGCACAGTCCAAAAATTTGTGCTTTAGGCAAATGATCATACAGCAACTCTGTTAGTTACCTTGAAGATCATTATACATAGCTACATTTTTATGAACAAATGACACTCTAGTATCAGCCTAGTCAAAATCTAAAAATTTGTCGTACATCAGATCAGCAAGAGCTTGCTTATAGTGAGTAACATCTGTCAACTGCACTATGCCAGTAGGCAAGCCATTTCACACGCGCATCTCACACTGGAGGATCTACTGCTGACACCAGAGAAGCAAGGAGGAAACCTCAGCTTCAGCAAATGACCCCTAATACCAACTGTCAGAGGCAAAGAAAACCTAGTTAGCAAATCCTTTATTTACTCATATTTTACAGTATTTGATCTGGTCTGCCCTAAGAAGCTGACCATTGACAAAATGAATCCAGGCTCTTCAAATGACCAACATAGTCCATACCAGAAAGTCCATCAAGATTTTTGGTCCATCTCCTCTTGGCAGCCTGCAGTCCACAAAAATATCCGGTGTTCCAACCGCAGGGAGTATAGCTACTCCAGAAGTGGACAAATATGGAAAAGATGTAGGGACAGCATAACCTCCTGAGACCTGCATTCAGTGGATCTCAACAAACAGTAAGTGAACCTACCAGCCTTTGCAGCCATCACACAAATAAGATGGTGGAGTCGAGACTTGTATCCACAGTGACACCCAAGTCTTTCTATTCAGTGACTAACTTCAATACTCTACCTTGTAGGATGTAGTGGTTAACTGACCAGAGCAGCAAGATCAAAGCAACCTCCAGCTTCAATCAAAGGTATCAATCAGGACCTTGCAACTGAGTCAACTGTATCCAACTCACTTTGGAATAGTGGGACACCTTGAATGGGAGGCTTGGTGTCCTTAGGGAGTAGCTATCTATAATAGAACTTGTAGTCATCCGCAAGTGCCATGAACTTGCGTGAAAGACCAATAGAGATGTGAATATAGATCAAGAACAGCAGCAGTTTGAAGAAAAAAACCTGAAGAACACTAGCCTACTAGTCACATCAACTGGGCTGTTCATGCTGCCACTCACACAAATGCTCATCATTCTGCCAGAGAGGAATGCCGCAATCCAGTCCAACAATGGTATGAAAAGTCCAGTATTATGACATATACAATATATATATATATTCTTCATCAATCCACCTCCCAACATCATAGGTTGACAGTACCTGGTCCTCGGTGCTACGCTTCCTCCAAAACCGGACAAGTGAGATGACGAAATATTGTTGCTCTTAAGGTACTTGGTCAACCTGGATACAACTATTCTTTCCAATAATTTGCAGCCAACTGTTATCAATTTAACAGGTCTATAGTTCAGATGATCAGTGTGGGACTTAGCTTTGAATATAGGAACATCCAGGGATTTGCTCAACATTTCAAAACTGTTTGTGTCCTCAATAATTTCAGATTATTTGAACAAAGAGGGAGGGAGAGCTCATCAGCACTGCTTCTCAGTTGCTGTGGACGGAGGCCATCTGGACCCACACTGGAACTGGGATAAAGAGCCAAAAGAACTTGTTGGACCCCCCATCTGGAGAAGTCAACATCCAACAAAGGACTGGAAAGGAACTGTTTGGGTCAGAGCTGTCCTAACTAAAATTCCAGAAAAAGAGGCAGCAAAGACTTGACACACCCTACTGGGATCCTTTATTATTTCGCCCCTCGTGCAAGCTGACAAAGAATACTTTTATTCCTGACAAAAGCATGGAACAATTTATAGTTTTCAGGCCTGTTTAGTGAATTGGACTTTCACTTCTTTAGGGAATCACTGGAAGACTTTCCGTAGTTTCTATTCACTCACTATATATTGGTCACCTTCTGAGAGCACCGGCTGAATTGCAACCCTCATCCACCCCAACCTGCTTCTACACAAGCCATGCCTCTGATATCTCTTGGGCAAGAGCCAGAGGTGCCCTGACAGCCTAAGGGCGCCAGAACATACAGGCATGAGAGGTATAAACTTATTGATGAGGAACATAAGGACTAACTGCAGAAAGGGAAACTCTAGCACACTGAAGAATACCTAGCAGAGTTCTAGCCCCCAATCAATCGGCAGAGACTCTGAATTCTTATGTACTTCTCTTGCGCCAAATATGTTTCCCCCCCCACAGTCACACGCTCTGGCCCCTCCCCACTGAAGATATATTCAAAGATAACAGAAGATTGATGGCAGCAAGGCAGCGGCAACAATACAAACGATTTACCAACACGATCCGCCTCAGGTGTCAGAAAAAGATCCAGTATTTTGTTAGTCAGTAAAAAAAAGTAGGTGAAATGTTCATGAAAGATGATGCTACAGCAGGTAACAACCGCGTCTCACTAATTGCAAAGACATGAATAGACTGCTTCAACAGCAAATCTGAGCTAAAATGTACTTGATAAGTTATTGAGTTGACATAAACATGGCCAAATTTAAAGTCACATGGAAAAACTGCTGCAGTTCATCACTGAAGAAAATTTCGATCTTTGACCCAGTGGCTTCACCATCTTGATTAGGAGCCCCATCTCTTTGACCAGCAAGGGCCGCACCGCGACTAGCCACAGCAACCTACCACCGGCAACGGCCCCCTACCTGACGCAGCAACACCGCAACCACCCGCAGTAGACCAGTTGCAGCAGCACAACAACCGGCCGCAGCAATACTACGACCAGCTGCAGCAACACAACGACCAGCTGCAGCTGAAACAGCGCCACCCCTAAGCCTTGCAGCATCACGACTGGCAGCACCTCGACTGGAGGCACCATTCCTACCTTTGATTCTTATCTTTGCAGCCTCCCCCCCCAAGGGCTCAGAACACCCAGTTGTCAGGTGCACCGAGCCAGGAGAGGCCAGCACAGCCATGCGCGCCAGCACCTACAAAGACTCCGCAGAACAACAACCGGAAGATTCTGGAAGGGATGCTCACCATTGGCTTCCAGAGAACAAACCCAAAGCCACTCGCATGAAAACCCAAAGCACAACTACAACCCCGCAGAAAACCACAAAAGCAAATGCCTACACATATATAAAAAAAACAGAAACAAACAACAGGACGAGTCACACCACAGACTCGCCATCACGACTGGGACTGCAAGACCCTAACTCTCAAACAACCTATTCTCCATAAACTCAGCCAACCTTGCCTTGCAAGCAGAAATGGTAGCAGACTTGACAACAGCAGCAGGCAGCTCATTCTATAAAAACTCCTTGCCCCATCCACAGAGCAGCGGAGCATCAAGAGTTTGTGCTGATGACCCCGCGTCCTACCATCCAGCGACCTTAGGAACAGAATGGGCAAATCAAAACCCTCCGTGTCACAACACAGAATTCTCCAATACTTTATGAGGTCACCTCTCAGTAACCTGCCCTTCATTGAGAACAAATTTAGAGCCATCAGCCTGTCATGGTAGGACATCTCAGCCAGACAATACACCTGTTTGGTCCACCTCCTCAAAATAGACTCTAGCAACTTCACATCGTGGACATATCTAAGATTACACACACAGGAGCAGTAATCAAGAATGGGCCTGACATGTGCCACAAAGTGTGACCATAAAAATGGAATTTGGGCTTTTATTAACTGTCGACTAAAGCAAATCTCTATAAAGACCAGCAGCTCGTCTCACAACTTCTCTGACATGGCCATGAAACTGAGACCAACATCCACATGGACTCCCAAATCGCGATGAACTTGGACAAACTCCAAACGAACACCCCCAAGAGGGTAAACAGCCTCTGCACCGGTACCAATCCTACCAACAAAACGTCTTCTGAAACGGAAAACAACACTTTTGCTAGGGTTCAAATTCCAAGAAGATGCAATCAGGATTATTTTGTCAAGGTCTCCCTGCAAAGCAGACACACCACCAACATCATCAGCAAATGCGCCAAACTTAGATACAAGGCCATCCGTCAAAAAATTAACATGTATGAGAAAGAGGACTGGACCCAAGACTGAACCCTGTGGAACTCCACTCAGAACATCCATTGGCTCACTATTCACTCCATCAACGCAAACACACATAATTCGAGAATGAAGAACACTTCTAATCCACCTCAACACAATCCCAGAAACTCCAAGTGCTCGCAATTTCAGAAGCAATATGGGATGGGAAACAACAATAAATGCCTTTGAAAAATCAAGCATGGCCATATCCACCACCAAACCAGCATCAACAGACTTGACTACATCAGAATAAACCAGCAACATCTAATCCTCTGTTGATCTATCCTTCCTAAAATCCAAACTGTCTAGAAGAAAGGAGCTGGTAAGACTCAGAACAGTCCACCAGCTCAGCAGCAACAATCCTCTCCATCAATTTGCAGCAAACAGAGGTAAGGCTAGCAGGACAATAGTTGAGGGGATCATATCTAGGTTTACTTTTAAAAATTGGAATCACCAATGAACTCTTCCATGCATCAGGGAGCAATCCACTCTGCTGAGAAAGGTTAAAGATTACAAAGAGAAGCTATGTCAATTGCACAGCACACTTCTTCAGCAACTTGGGGTGGAGTCCATCCATGCCCATTGTTGAACTAACATTGAGCCCCGCCAGAACGACATGGACATTCCGAGACCTTATGGCAAACTTGCTCATTTCGCGATCAAATAACTGGAAAGGAGCAGGATTGAGAGGGCCATCGTCTCCAAATACGTCAGAGAAGGCGGATGATCTGAGCTCAGCCATCTCCAGTGAATCGTAAACCAGCTGTCCACCTGCATTACGAAGTGGTCCAACCCCGAGACGACCTTGCTTCTTCCTTTGTATATAAGCATGGAACAGCTTTGGGGAGTCACTATACCGTTGCATAAGGTATTCTTTGTACTGAGATCAGCTGAACAAAGCATGATCTTGATACTGACAGTTGAGTCAAAGAAAGGTAGGTAGTGACTCCAAAGTATTTTGATAATTTCTTCCAAATCTCCTTCTTGAAATCTTGTACTCATCCTACGCATTTGCTCTCGTCACTTTCAAGCCGTGGGGAGGCCTCACAGACCATGGTACCCTAGGCGAGTCTCCAGCAAGAGGCACATGTAAGTCTATCAGACTCCTCAGTATAATGAGGAACACACTATATGCCTCACAAACACCCAGGTAAACAAATTCAAGAGGCCAATCAATTCTTGATGATGCTTTCGAAATAGCGCTATAGAGTCCTCGGTGCCAATAATACTTCCAAGCTTGGTGTCATGCACCATCAGGCTCGAAGACATTCACTAACAAATCACAAATAACAGGCAAGTGAGCCTACCTAGGAAAAGGAGCCAAAACAACAATATCCCCAACATGATCTGGCTCGCTTGTAAAAAATAAATTCAGTATGTTGCCGGACAAGAGAAAAGTCTGCTCCCTCACCCACTGATGCAAGCCACAAGATGCCAACAAATCCTAAAACAGTTGATCTGTCAAGTTAACATTCTCATCCTGCTCCAACCCATCCGACCACTTCACAGAGGGCAGGTTGAAATCCCCCAACACGACTACATCACTTCCAACACAGAAGTCAATAATCAAACTTATCAGATCAAGATTTTCCTGATCACCATATGGGTCACCACCCTGGCGTAATTAACTCTATCTGCACTAATGGTAACGGGCCCCGTCTCCCATGCTGCCAGGCACTGCCAGCACCACAGGCCAAAGCCAGCACCACAGGCCAAAGCCAAGCCTTCCCCACACTTTTCCTGCTCACAGCAGGCTCCTCTTCTCGAATGCTCTTGGTGTTGTTTGTTTGTAAGATCCCTATGGATAAACACACGTTCACACTCATATATACCTTTCAATTACTTGCTTTTAACAGAATCTCACTCCTTGCATTGTCATCATAAAATTTTGCTCTAAACATTCCATTCTGCCCATTTAATTTATGGACTTCATGCAGGCCACATTGAGACCCTATTCACATACCCACACTCTCACCCAGATTTCTCAAAATTGTTTTCTTGGCACCAGCAGCAACCTGCCCACCAGCATCCCAGACGTACCGGAGTTGATGCTGTCCACAAGCGCAGCATCAGGTAAGTTTGGTGTTTACTCCTCCTCGCGTTGAAGGTAACTGGAGTTCCTGATCTTATGTTCATTTTTAGTTTCACCGAGACCCTTGTTGAAGAATTTCCTCTTTAGTGGTTTTCCAGCACATTCCTTGTTCTCAAGATAAGTTGAGAGATTTTCTGCTTTGAAGTTACCCGTTTCTCTAGAGCCATAAACCTTGACAGGGCACTTCTTGGGGGGTTCACCTCTGAGGATTGGATTGAAGGGTTCAACTCTTGTAGGCCAATGAGGATAGCCCTCTCTTAGGCAAACACAAGATCATTTGGTTTGACCTCATTTCTTCCTGCTGTAATTTTTCCTTCACATTGCAACACAGATTTCTTTGGATCACTATTAACACATGTTTGAAGTTCCCTCAAAATCTTGCGTCATTTCTAATTTAGCTTGTTTAGGGTGCCCCTTGACCAGCCTTACCAATTTTACATTTACGACACGCCAATATGCAATACACTACCTTTCAGTTTATGTCCCAGCACAAATAAGGTCCCAGACAACTAGCATGCAGTTTAGGTCCCAGCACAAATAGGTTACCAGACAGTTATCAATTTGCATGGGATTAGCACAGCTGCTCTTTGTAACCTGTAAACATTAGGTGTTTAGCATAGGGCAATGGTTTGAGACACTGAGGTTTGATCCATTTTGTTCTGACAAATGTAAACAATATAAGAAAACATTTATCAGTTGCCAAATTTGAATCTCGTGCTTGAGACTGTAGCAAGGATTTTCTTGTCATTCAGACTGGATCATGACCAGGCAACACAACATCAGTAGAAGTTTTAGGATAAATTTGGCACATCAAAATTATCATGGGATCCTCTGGAACAAGCTCATTCACTATCCTCTCAGTGTTGGAGCCTAACAGTTCACATTTAACTTAATTACATAATGAGCTGGACAGACATAAAGTACAACATTTCAATTGAAATGTGCATGATCACTTCCCCTAAATGGTTGTCAACTGAAGAGCCAATGCCTAGTGTGAAATACAGCATCAAGAAATATGTTCCAAACTTCCACACAACAGACAAGCACCCTGTTTTGTCCAACTTCTAGACTCTACATGACGTCTGCAACGAAAAATTAATTTAAATGACCTTCCTCTTATATCTCCACTGGCTATTCCTTAACAGCTTACTCTCTTTTCTGCCAGTAGAGAACATTTGAACACCAACAGGTTTATCAACACCAGAATTGTTGGTTATGGGTTGCTGATGAGATGATGTCTGATCCTCAGGTTTAATTTCACTAACATGGAGCTCTGTTTTCTTCCTCTTTCATTGATATTTCATTAGGACAAACAATTTCTCACCTGGTAGCTAATGGATCTTCCTCAATTCAAAACCACCTTCACTTCCTCCAGTCTCTGTTTGTTCCACAAATCATTCGGGTGTAGTGCCAAGGACCTTAGCCCCTAATTCTTTCACCATCACTGTTTGACTACCAGAAAAGCCTTCCTGGCAATCTCTTCAAACCTCATGAAATATATTGTGCATGTCTCTCCATCCTTATTAGAAATTCTCTCAAACTCCAATTTACTTCTAACCTTATAATAACTTCCTGTGATTTGTACCATTTGAATGAGAAAGTTGTCACATATAATAATTTATTTCATAACCACCAAGTGCAGCAAATGCATTGTAACATTGTCAAATTGGTACTTTGCATCACTCTTGTGCAATCTTGTTCACTTCTCTCATGTTTCTCTAGTAGGTGAGCTGAGAAGCTCAAAAAAAAGCTGCTTAAATGTTCTGGTTTCTCACCTTAGTGGCCTCATGACTGTCCATCACCCCAGGGAACGCCAGAGTGCATGGCAAGACAGGAGGCACAAATGCAACAGCACCCTAGAACCGCAAAAACTAGTCTAAGTAATGATACAGAAAAATCCGGAAATCTGTGCTGCAGGCAACTGATCATACAGCAATGTTGTTAGTTACAGCACAAAAGAAAAAAATCCGATGTATATACATTACCACATACAAATAAAACTGAATCTGCTTAGTCAAAATCTAAAAATTCATCTTACACCAGCTCAGCAAGAGCTTGCTTATAGCAAGTGATATCCATCATCTGCACAGCATTACTGGGCAAGCCATTCCACACACCAACACTTCTCACACTGAAAGACTTTTTGCGGGCATCAAAAAAGCGAGGAGGAACCACGAACTTCAGCAAATGACCCCTAGTGCCAACTCTCTGAGCCAGCGAAAACAAATTTAGCAAATGCTCTGATTTACCATGCAAAATTTCCAAGCATTTTATCAGATCTGCCCTCAGAAGCTGACTCTTAACAGAAAACAAGTTTTGTCTTCTCAACTCAAGCAACTACCTTAGTCCACATACAAAAATCATCAATATTTCTGGTCATCTTCTCTGAATAGATTCAAGCAGGGTGCCTCCACTATGAAAAGGTTTGGGAGTCACAGCTATCAAGGGGACTACAAAATATTTTCTTTTGCAGGTATTTGTCTCCCATTTCTCAGACTTGCTGTCTTCAAAGATGTTCTCAGACTCCTCATCGTCCCTTGTATTTTCTTCTTCAAATAACTGGCTGCCTTACTGTCCTTGGGTTGTAAAAATTTGTATTAGAAACTTTGGTGTGGAATGTGGATTTTAGGGAACTCCAATGATGACTTCTTCACTTGTTCAGATGCACATAACTGATAGTCACCACCACAATAAAAGCTGCTTTGTTCTTGTTTGGAACTTGAGCAGGTTGACCATAAGTCTCTCGTTTTATGATCACTACAATAGTTGCTTAACAGAATGCATTGTAAAATCTTCATCCAAGTCGCATAAGAAAAACTGCTGCCACTACCCCATTGCCTTCAGCAGAATAAAGAGATCGCAATTGTACCCTGGAGCCATACTCCCAGTTGAAATAATTGATGACTATCCCATTCACTGAGGAGCACACAATTGTGGAAAAACTTGCAACAACGGACCTTGGTGTTGAGACTTTCAAATGCCCAAATGCGTCAGGCAGGGTCAAGCAGATAGGGCCCACTTGAGACGTTGTCTTAGCAACGTGAAATGGCATCATTGTTAGATTGGGTAACAGTGCTGAAGTTACACTCGATGGCAACAGTGAGAACCCTGCCACAGCCACGGAGGTGGGCGCCATAACAGAAACCACAAAAATCCGAAGGTTGCTTCTGCCCTTCTGGCTAGCCAGTCCAATGAATGCCAAATAGCCAAACACCTCCCAGTACAGCACCAGGTCTCTATTTTGGGCGCCAGTAAAGTGCCGCAAGCCTCACTGACGAAGTCCTCTATCAAATGGATCTAGAAATGCATCCACCACACAAATTTAATTGAAATGTGGACCAGGTGGACCAAGTGAGAGAATTTAAATGTGCTGACAAGTATCACTATATTTTACAAAAAAGCCAACTTACAGAGGCGAGGCAAACAAAAGAACAAATCATGGGATCTGCAATTACCTTATGGAGGAAACAACAATGATGGCTTATGCAGTTGATAAAACTAGTGTACACAATTGAACTATTTTGGCACATGTTCTTGCCAAAACATGGAGCATTATCAGCTCTACTCTAGGATAGATAATCTTGTTAGCTTTTTGTTGAAACTCTGGGATAGATAATCTTGTTATCTTTTAGTTTATAAAAACAGCTGCTAATCACAATAAAATACAATTCATTGCAATCATGTTTCAGTTTTTCAACATCCCTAACAGCATCATGAACATTAGGTAGCAATTAGATTCACCTTAAATGAACCAACTAAAAGTATAATTTATAGAACTGGTTTGGTTTTGGTTCACAAAGAGTCACTACAACTTCATTCAAAATAGAGATAGAATATTAGCGGATCATATCTCCGTTGCGCTCAAGCTGACAAACTGAACTACGTGTAATTTTTCTAATTTATCAATTCAGAATTTGGATTGTGTCTGACCTGCCTACCCTTCTGTGTATTTATTGACTTCGTAGAATCTAATTTTGTTAATCTGTGGACTAACAAACATTTATTCAAATTTTCTAGCTTAGCACTACTACAAAAAATCATTTTGCCTCATGCATAGTATGAGGAAAAATTATCTTCATGCAGCCAAAATATGGCTATTGACTAGATATATTCCTCAGGCAACCATTTGGGCTAAATTGGTTTATATTAATTTCACAGAGAACATTGTTTGTTGCCTGAATTCACACCTGAAAATTTGGTTTGTAATTTGTCAAATGGTGTTTTGCAGTGC
The DNA here is from genome assembly GCA_016164225.1 of Gammarus roeselii. Classification (NCBI taxonomy): domain Eukaryota; kingdom Metazoa; phylum Arthropoda; class Malacostraca; order Amphipoda; family Gammaridae; genus Gammarus; species Gammarus roeselii. Next base: position 11,939 of record SDVV010004293.1, read on the forward strand.
AGAGCTTGGGTCATCTTATCCTGCTGCCAAAAGAAGACTTTTCGCTTCGCATCGGAGTGACCAAACCAGCCGCTTCCTCACTCTTGGTGACCATGTGCAAGTCAGGAGTGCGGGCCCGCACTGCCCAACTTGCATTACTGGGAGCAGGCTACTCCAATGTCAGGTGATGGGTTTATTTGGATGGTTCATGTGCAATCTGCTAATGCAAATTGCGTATTATTTTTTTACAAGTCTCGAGAGGTGGCTAAAGATAGGCTGATTCTAGGTGCATTGCCAAAATTTCCCTCTGATGGTGGATTTCCTAATATTCATTGGATGGACGGGCATAATGGGTGCTTATAAAGCCTTTAACAACTGTAATGCCTAAAAAGTATCATCGTACAACACTTCAAACTTTGAATGAATAGAATAGATTGTTAAAGGTTGAACTTGACATGTTTTAATGCATTTATTGTCAAAAACGAAATACCTTCTTTGAAACTGGTTTCGTTCTGTTCTTATGTGCGCAGATTTGAACCCCTTGAATGAAGCTTGCAACTGCACAGCAAACTTATTCCTGGCATATTTGCTTCAGAAATTTGTCTGATAAATATGCAGTACACTCATTGGAGCAGTGAGCAGAAGCACCATCCTGTTGATGGTAGAATTCCTCTGACAGGATTTTCAATATCAACAGGATGATACTTCTGCTTGCTGCTCCAATGAGAACCTTGCATTTTTATTGGACAAATTTAGGGGGCAAAGAATCAGCTGCCAAATGAACCAGCTTTGGCCTGCTCTTAGCTCGACCTCAGCCTGTTTGACAACTGGTTTCTAAGAAAGATTGAATCCATTGTCCACAAACGCGAGCGAACAACAATCAAATATCTAAAGTAACTGATAAGCAAACTGATGGCAGAAATTCGCATTGGAAAAAAGTAGTCTTGCAGTTGCAAGCTTCATCCGTAGAGGGTTCAGATCTGCGCTCATAAGAATGTGTCTCATTTCAAAGTTTAAATTCAATTTAGCATTTGATACATTAACATATGTAAACTCGTTTCTTTTTCAATCTATTCCATTAATTCAAAGTTTAAAATGTGATGTCAATTTTATAGAACGTTTACTCATTGTAAATTATTGCTGCAACTTGAGAGATATCAGTTTGTTGTGTGTTGATGGTAAGTTGTACAGGAGCATTAGAGACAGTACGGTTGGTGCAATGGGCGAGGAACAGAGTGGCTTCAGGTGTGGCAGAGGGCGCGCCAATCAAATTTTTGCTCTGAGAAGTACATTGCAAAGCGAAAAGATGTGTTTTGGGCCTTCACGGATCTGGAAAAGAACCACGATAAGGTTGTCAGTGCAGCGCTGTGTAGGGTGCGTGATTGTATGGAATGGGCGAAATTTTGTTTGTTGGCTCTTCAGAGTTTCTATGTTGCCTGCAGAGCATGTGTCCGAGTGGGAAGTGAGGCTAGTGATTGGTTGACAGTACAAGTAGAATCAAGATAAAGTTGCGTTATGTCTCCCTGGCTGTTTAATCTCGGATAGAGCGATCAGGGAGATGAATGCAAGTGTAATGGGTCGAGGTTTAGAGCTGTTAGAAGCAAATGGGTGGAGTTGGCAGTCGAGTCATTTACTCATGCAGATGATACAGCATTGGTTGCAGATTCAAAGAAGTTTTGTAGACTAGTGGAGTTTGGTTGGTTGTGAGAACAGGAAGCAGTGACTTACTAGTCTCACAGTTTAGTAGGTTGTGTGAGAAAAGGGAGATGCGAGTTACCGTGGGTGAAAGTAAAGCGATGAGATGTTTGAGGAATGTTGATATAAGCAGAATTATTGTCCTCCTAAAGGGAGAGGTATTGCAGGATTTCGAGTGTTTAAAGTACCTGGGTTCTCATGTGGTATAGACTGAATTAGTAGAAACCGAAACTAAATCACGAGTGAAGGAAGGGTGTTAAGCATTGGGTGCAATGAGCTGTAGGACGTAAGTAAGTATTGAAGCAAAGAGAAGAATCTATGAGGAGGTTGCTGTCCGAACTGTGCTCTACAGGGCTGAGACGTGGGGGCGAGAGCAAGGGAGCGAAAAAGGTGTAATGTTTTTGAGATGAAAAGGGGCAATAATAACTTGTTCGAATTAGAACCGGGATGGTAAGGTAGTTGAAGGACAGTCGATTCACGTCTTCTGAGATAGTTCGGGCTCATGGTGAGTGCTGAAAATTGAAGCGAGTAGACGTAGGCTTAGAGGTAGACTAAAATTGGACGGATGGCGTAAAATAGGTGTTAGGGAAGCATGTCATGAGTGTGCAGAAAGCGAGAGAGTGTACAATGGATATCCGTGAATTGAAAATGGTTGTGAACTAATGAATTTTGAAGCTGCCCTGATGTGCTTTCCTGCCCTATGCGCCTCATTGAAAAACAGGATGGACGTAGGAGGGTTCACTGATCTTGGACATCACTTTTAACTCGACGTTTGGGTTGCGCTACTAAGCTCTCTAATGCAGACGGGTCAAGTTTATTCTGGTATGAGTGCATGAGAGGAGTGCGAGATGCGCCTTACCGTCGGCCACCCTCCGTCCTGGGAAAGAAATCCGGTCTCGTGTCTATATCTGTATCATAAATTGTTGAAAACTTTAGGAAGAGCCAGTAGAACCTGACTCTTCTGACCTTAATTGTGTAATTCTTCATATTTTCAGACCTCAAGTGGGCTGCAACTTAAGTTATCGACATTAAAAATATTTGTCGTTACTTACACAGCGATATTACAGTATCTCGTTTCAACAGGAAACTAAGTCCGTATTTCAGAAACATTCATGAAAAATCGCCAATGTCGATGGTTCCATTAGGCTATTACTTGACGACATTTAAGCCACATTGCCTTGGTTATTTATGGAATTATTTATTTCATGTCTGTGTTTATACGTGTAAAATACTATTTTGATTTTGTATCAAAAGCGTTCATAGATTATAGAAGAAAAGTAATTCATTTTCCTGAACTAGCGACTTGTAACAGATACAGCTACTAGACCGAATCCCCGAGAAAGGGGGGTAGCCGACGCCAAGGCGCATCTCACACTCCTCTCATACATTCACACAACTTAGCCCTTCTGCGACTTGTTATTGATAATGAATAATTAATTTTAAATTAGTTATTTGACGTATCAGCTTCAAGCATAATTCAAATAGTAACATCATTTTCAGGAGATATCTGGGATCATTTGAAGACTGGCAGGAGAACGGTGGACCCATCATAAAGCCCACCGAAGACGACCTCTCATGATTGCTTTGATCGGGATCATGTTCATGTGTTATAAAGAGCACGCGCTTCCGTGGGGCTCCTCAGCTGGTGCTGCATGTGTTGACTGGAAGGTTTGAAGTCAATTATATCTCGTTTTACAATTTATAATTGAATCTCGTTTTACAATTTATAGTTACGCTGCTGAATCTCAAAGAATCTCTGAACTAACGAAAAATATACATATATTGTGTCCTGTGCGATAGCCTTATTCTGACCAAAATGTTGTGATAAAATTTGTGCCCTCATTAATCAAGAAGTATAATTAGTCAATGAAAATGACACTGACTATTCGGTGTTACAGCTCAGAAAGTTGGATCGATTGTTGCATGGAACATATGGACTGGGCTTAGGTAGGACAAGGATCAGTTCAATAATGCAAGGAAATCGGTTGTCTACTCGACTAGATTTTGGCCGTGCATTTCTGTACACTTCTTTCTTCATAAGGCCTTAGCTCTAAAGATTATTATGGGGTTTGCTGGATCACCTTCTTGTCCATGCTCAGTTCCTGCTGTGCTGTGATTATTTTTCTTAGTAGCTGCCTACTGTATTCAGTACGCATGATCAAAAGTTATATATTCGAATATGGTATAATTTTCATATCTTCTGTTGATGAACATCGTTAGCGAGGCAACATCGGTCTCGTTTTTCCAAACTTCAAATTAGTGTTCTGTGCAACTTATTTTCGCCTTCCATTTTGCCAACGCAAGCATTTGATAGGTTATACAAACGGTAGTTGTAATTTTTCTTCCTTCTGGTGCTCCATAATAGGCTGCTCATCACTTTGATTTTGAGTAGAATATTGGTTATAAGAGTATTCTCCATTCAAATTGATCTCACTCGAGATGCTCACTATGCAAACTTGTGTGGTCGCTGTAAGCTGTGTGCAGTAAGTTCAAATGTTACCACAAAAATATCTTCCTTTCTGTACATATTGTTGGCATTTTTGGCTGAAAGAGTATATTGTATAGCTTATAAAAATTGAATCTACGTATCGTTTTTTTTCCATAGACATCCTCTTCTATGTTTCATTTTTCCATTTGTGTGATAAGAAAAATTTGGGCTATGCCTAGATATGCATTTGAACCCTAACCTTCCCCAGTACTTGGAAATCACATTCAATGCCAAGGAAAGACTGGATATTTGTTCGTACACTCTAGGAAAAAATTGGACTCCATTAATTACCGTCCAGTGATGAACATCAACCACCAGCAGCAACGGAAGCTTCACCATTGAAGTAGATACAAAACTTTGAAGAGGCAATATACTCTCCAAGACCAGAATATACCAGAAGTCATGCACAATAATACCACACCCAACTTTCTCTATGAGTGCAGGCTTGATTTACATTGACAATCTAACGAAGGAGCAAGCTGATGTGCTCATCACCGGCCTCGTTCAATACGAGGACTGTGTGGACTAGGCAAAACTCACCCCTAAAAGGAACACCGCCTCGGATACAGATACAGACACTTGGCTGCTTCCCCCAGAAAGGGGGGTGGCCGATGGCAACGCGCACCTCTCACGCTCACACTCACACAACTTAGCCCTTTTGTGCTAAAGGGTCCGGCCGGTACCCCCGCAACATGCACTCTGGGTCACGAGTGCAGCCCGAGGATCCGTCGTCAGCAGCCACCCATCCCGACAGCGGGGAAGCACATCAAAGCAGCGTCAAAATCAACCATTATCCACTCACGCCTGTTCATTGCACGCTCTCTCGCCACCTCCACATTCATGTCTCTCCTTCCTAACGCCTGCTTCACACCATCCATCCACCCAAACTTCGATCTGCCACTAGGCCTGTGACCACTCGCCTCCGCATTCATGACCCTTTTCACCAATTTCCCTTCATCCATCCTCTCCAAGTGCCCGAACCATCTCAGCACACGCGAATCCACCCTGTCCTCCAACTTCTTCACCATCCCTGTTCTGATTCGAAACACGTCATTGGTGATTCGGTCTCTCAGCGTTACTCCAGCCATGCTCCTCAAACATTTCATCTCGTAAACATTCAACCGTCTTCTCTCCTCTGCTCTCACCCCCCAAAGTCTCAGCTCTGTAAAGTATAGTTGGGACAACAACACCCTAGTACAGCCCTCTCTCTGCTTCCATCTCCAAAGTCCTACATCTCAATTACACTCTTCATTGCACCCAACACTTTACACCCCTCCTTCACTCGCGCCTTCTCTTCAGTTTCCACTAGTTCAGTTATCTCCACATGGAAGCCCAGATACTTGAAACACTGAACTTCCTCCAAGAGCTTTCCATTTAGGGTGATACTAATTTTGCTCGCATCGACAGTCCTCGAGCATCTCATAGCGTTACTCTTACCCACGTTCACTCGAAGCTTCCTCCTCTCACACACTCTACCAAACTCCTCTGAATCCCCAACCAGGGCCGCATCATCAGCAAATAGCAACTGGCTCAACTGCCAACTCCGCCCAATCGCTTCCAACAGTTCCAAGCCACGACCCAGCACACTCGCGTTCACCTCCCTGACCACTCCATCCATATAAAGGTTTAACAGCCAGGGAGACAACACGCAGCCTTGTCTCAGTCCCACTTTCACTGTGAACCAATCACTCCCCTCGCTTACCACTCTGACACATGCTTGGTGGCCAGCATAAAAATTCTGCACCGCTTTCAACAGATGTACACCCACTCCATACAAACGCAACACCCTCCGCAGCGCTTCCCTGTCAATCCTGTCGTATGCCTTCTCCAGATCCATGAATTCCCAGAACACATCCTTTCCTTTGGCAAGGTACTTTTCACAAACCTGTCTCACTGCAAAAATCTAATGGGTACACCCTCTACCTCTCCTAAAACCACACTGTTCCTCTCCAATTGCGCAGTCCGTACTGTCTCTAATCCTTTCGATCAGCACTCTCCCGAACAACTTAGCAACCACACATAACAGACTGAACCTCTCGAGTTGCATCATTCATTGTTATCTCCTTTGCCCTCATATAGCGGAACAATGCGGGCACTGGCCACTCAATCGGTACCACGCATGCTACAAAACACAACTTCAGTAACCTCACCAATCATTCGACAATCGTTACTCCACCCTCCTTCAGGCACTCGGTCGCAACTCCATCCAAACCAGGGGCTTTCCCTGCTTTCATCCCATCCACCGCCTCCTGCACCTCTTCCCTGATAATGTCCGCCACAAGTCTTTCTCCCAAAACTGGCATCCGAGCACCACCAACCAACGCAAGAATGTGAGCCTCTCTGTCATCCTCAACATTCAACAACTCGTCATAATACTCGGCCCACCTCTTCCGTACATCACCACTTTCCACCAACAACTGGCGTTGGGAAGAAGAGACATGAATGTGGAGGTGGCGAGAGAGCGTGCAATGAAAGGCGTGAGTGGAGAATGGTTGTGAATGGTTGATTTTGACGCTGCTCTGATGTGCTTTCCCGCCCTTGGCATCCTGCTGTCGGGATGGACGCGGCGGGGGTAAACCAGTGAAAACTGTCGGGCCCTGCTGCTGACGACGGTTCCTCGGTGCATTCGGGACCCAGAGTGTAAGTTGAGGGGCTACCGGCCGGACCCTTTAGCACAAAGGGGCTAAGGTGTGAGGGTGTGAGGTGCGCCTTGCCGTCGGCCACCCCACTTTCTGGGGGATGCGGCCTAGTGTCTGTATCTGTATGTAAAATTCTGGCACAACCGTCTGCCTTACCGGGCAACAGTGTCCCGCTTCTCCTCTCTTTGTAGTTTGCATAAGCCACTACCGACTTCACCTGCAACCACTACTCAAACGCTCCTATTTTCCGTGCCACCGCCAGTTTGACCTCCTCGTTCCACCACTCGCAACCTTTCCTTCTGCACCCACCCACACGGCGCGCACCACACACCTTCTTCGCACATCTCAACAACGCATCTCTTAACGCCTCCCATTCTTCCTCCACATCTCTCAGGTCCTGTCCTCTCACGTTGTTATATTCTTCCCTCCTCGGCTCTCCTGCAAAAATTCAACTGCCCTATCCCACCAAATTACATAGACGTACCTTATCTTGACTCTAAATAAAAATCAAGGTTAAACCACACTCTGACAGACGACCGATACGATGTTATAGATGACATATTAGAAAAAAAAACAATGTAGACACATGAGCCAAGATTGTCACAGATAGACACTAGGCCGAATCGCACGGAAAGAGGGGTAGCCGACAGTAAGGCACTTCTCACACTCAAACAACTTAGCCCTTTTGTTCTGAAGGGTCCGGCCGGGAGACCCCGCAACACACCCTCCGGGTCAGGAATGCGGCCCAGGTCAGTGTCAGCAGCAGGGCTCGACAGCAATAACTGGTTACATCTGCCTCGTCCTGATGACCGCCCATCCCCATACACGACCATCCCGTCTCTCAACGAGATGCCAAAGGCGGGATGGTACATCAGGGCAACGTCAAAACTCATCCATTCACAATCATTCTCCACTCACGTCATTGGGGTGGATGGATGATTATTCATTTTGTAGATCATTGACACTTTATTTAAGTATTTTATTATTTCTTCTTGCTTGGGCTCTATTATTTTTCTCTGCCCTTTTTTCATGGTGATAAATTTTGAATTTGTTATTATTATATGTATCGAGGTTGGTTGAGACAAGGTGACCCAGAGAGGGGAGGTTTTCGTGGGACCCGCGGGACTCTGATACCCAGGGTTTCGGGAACCCGGGGGACTTGGGAGACCAGGTGGATTCGGGGGGTCCACTTGGACCTTTCTGGGGCCCCTTGGGACACCCTTGAGACCCTTTAGGACCCTTTAGAGAAACTGTGGGACCCTTTAGAAGCCCCTCTGAATCCTGGAACCTCTGCTTCCCCCTTTCAGCGCTGTAAAACCCATACACAGAAAAATGTTTGTTAGATGCATGAGTCGAACAATTAACCATTACAGTCCGCGGATTGCTGGCGCGAGGGTCGCGTCGAGGCTGGTCGAGATCAGTCGGAACATGTTGAGGCGAGTCGAGTTGGTCGCGACGAGCCGAAACTGGCCGAAATGATTCGAGACAAACCGAGATGAGCTGAGGCGAGGGGTCTTGGGGGACTCGAGGAGCTCGGGAAGACCCGGGGGACATGGTCACCCTCCGGGATTCATCGGGCTCTTTTGCGACCCATGCCCCCCCC
>SDVV010004294.1:0-20341 GCA_016164225.1 Gammarus roeselii
TGTCACTCAGCAATACAGCTGTTGCATGTCCGACCGCAAGATGGTATCACTGGCGTCACCTAGCGCCAGCATTCACTTGTTGTCACTCAGCAATACAGCTGTTGCATATCCGACCGCAAGATGGTATCACTGGCGTCATCTAGCGCCAGCATTCACTTGTTGTCACTCAGCAATACAGATGTTGCATGTCCGACCGCAAGATGGTATCACTGGCGTCACCTAACGCCAGCATTCACTTGTTGTCACTCAGCAATACGGCTGTTGCATGTCCGACCGCAAAATGGTATCACTGGCGTCACCCAGCGCCAGCATCCACTTGTTGTCACTCAGCAATACAGCTGTTGCATGTCCGACCGCAAGATGGTATCACTGGCGTCACCTAGCGCCAGCATTCACTTGTTGTCACTCAGCAATACAGCTGTTGCATGTCCGACCGCAAGATGGTATCACTGGCGTCACCTAGCGCCAGCATTCACTTGTTGTCACTCAGCAATACAGATGTTGCATGTCCGACCGCAAGATGGTATCACTGCCTGCCGAGGTGGTGAGCAAGAAATGACTTTGCCTTCATTGATGTCCTAATTTAGCCAGTGCACACGATGTTCAGAGTTTCGAAGGTTTTGAGTATTTTGAACGAACACAAAACTTCCGTTGGCTTTGCAGTATATGCGCACGAGAAGTCTAATATGTATTGGAACTTCTCGAGAGTCAGGTCTTTTTGTGGAACAGCTGATCGATGTAAACAAACTTCTTAGGCTTGTTGCAAACTATTAGCAAGAAACTGTAAAACATTTATAATTGAACTATGAATTAATAACTACGCTTGGAAACAATTATTAATATGTAATACGGCATTATCTGAGTCTCGTGTTAGATTTGGGGTAGTTTTTTGCTATATTTTAGGGGAACTAAACAAACCTCAGACTGTTCTGTTAGCGCTTGTCAGTCAAAAGTATCTCCAGACCAATCTTGAAAAGTTGTCCGTTAAACGAGGAATGCGTGGAAATGATCCAGCCTCGTGTGGTTTAACTCGAAGCCTCATGGATTTGAACGACGTGTGCATTGGCTATTAAACAAGACATTAAATCTTCAATTGTTTGACAAATCGTTCAGAAGATATCAGAAGGAGTAATATTCGTAATACATCAAAATTATTACATATGTTGTAAATTTGAGTAATAAATACGATGTGGCAACCGGCACAGCTTCACTGGTGAGCGCGATAGTTTCCATATCGACATAAAACAGCTTTTTTCAAATGTTAAATAAAAGTCGCAACGCGAATATCGCATTCTATAAACTTCTTTAGTAACTTCGATTTAAACAATCATAGATGTAATGAATCGTTTTATGGGCATTAAATAAAACAAATTCGTGACGCCCACCAGCTCGACAGGCATTGATGCCATCTTGCGGTTAGACAAGCAATAGTACGAAGAGAAGAAAATGAGGCTGACAAGAGGAGCATACTGAAACATCAGCAAAAGGCAATGCATGAAGAAATCTCGCCATTGAGAGAAGATTTAAAAGCCGTCAAGGAATCCATTACTCGACTTGAAGCAGTAGCGTCCATTGCCTACAGGAGTGCAATTATACCTAAACCACTTTTGAACTCGACCAAAGCCACTCTGAACAACTCCGAACAAGGAACTCTGCAGCGCTCAATCTGCCACCCCACCACCTCCCACTCAACCTGCCACCCCACCAACTCCCACTCAACCTGCCACCCCACCAATTCCCACACAACCTGTCCCCCCACCACCTCCCACACAACCTGCCACCTCACCACCTTGCACTCAACCTGTTACCCCAACACCTCCCATATTTGAGCCTCATATCACCCAACCCTAAAGCCAACACAGCCTCTCACCACTGGAACTCACGCCTCCCAGCCTCTAAAGCCAACAACTCGACGATTCGATACGGTCTTTTGTCTGCTTGGGGTAGATACGGAGCTGCACAAGAGAACCGACCCAACAAAGGAGCCTCACTCAACAAAGGCAGCTGATAAGCAGGGCACGGAGGTCAAAACGTCTGCTCCACGCAAACTAGACTTAACCTGGGTGTGTGGTGCTGATTGCATCGGCAACGAAATGACTTGGAAGGTGGAAAATATGAGAAAGTCGACCGTAAAAGAAAACGAACAGTTACTAAACACCTCGTTGGAACAGGTCGAATGACATAGGAAGGCATCTTTCCCTTACAACGAATCAGCGTATATGTGTCCATCTATGGGGACATCACTTGTGAACAGGTTTTGAGTGAGATAAAGAGACTAACCGGAGATGGCAGCTACAAAGTAGAGAAGCTCAATCGTCTCGGCAAGTTTAGTGCCTTCAGAGTCAGTGCAAGCTACCTGGAAGTTAAGCGCCTCAAGTCACCGGGTATGTGGCCTGCAGGCGCACGTATCCGGAAGTTCTACGAGAGCAAGAAAAGTTTGGAGCCCTCCAAATGAAATCAGGAAAACGATTTTCTTCAAACCATATGCAAACTTCTAAGGGAAAACTCCGTCTGGTCACCTTTAACTGTAATGGGTTTAACAGTGCAGAAAGTGTGTGAAACAGCTGTGTACAAATAGTGATATATGTGCATTGCAGAAGACATGGCTGTTCAAGCTCGAGCTCCCGGTTAGTCTATCAAGAGATGGCAACGTCAATCCCTTCTCCACATCTTCAATCAATTCAGAGGAGAAGATACTTAGAGGATGCCCGTTTGGTGGACTAACCTTCCTGTGGTCTGATAGAGTGAGTCCATTTGTAAAAATTGAGCAGTACAATGATGATAGGATACTTGGGTTATCTTCTGAATTTAGAGGGTATGTCTATCCTATTTATAAATGTATATTTGCCTTATGCAGCTCAACAAATTGTGGAATTAGTAACTGTGTATAATGGGAAGTTAGAGGCAATCCTTAGCGGATCAAGACATGATCATGTATGTGTTATGGGTGATTTTAATTGCCACCCAGGCAGCCGCACATTTAATGAGAGGCAGATACCTCTGGCAAATAATGAACTAGATTTTGTGGACATGTCACTGTTACCCCGGGATACACACACTCATGTTGATCACAACGGGAGAAAAGTAAAATGGTTAGATCACTTAGCCCTTACCCCAGCAATAGCCAACAATATTACTAGAGTGTTTGTGGGGAACTACACGCCTCTGTCTGATCTCTTGCCGCTCCATGAAGAGCTCTCATTACAGACACTCCCTATAATGGTTAATGGGGATACAGCCACACAGTCCATTAACTGGCAATTCAATGATAGAGCTAAGACCAATGTATTCTGTTCAGTACTTATGAATCAGCTCGGGAGCTTGCCACCAGAGGTGCTACGGATTCATGCTGACAGAGACAAGTTAGACGAGCTCTACGAGTGTATATGTGGTGCGACTCAGATGACTGGCAGAGCAGCATAAGGAGAGTGAACACCAAGGGAGAGGTACAGGACACCAGGGTAAAACAGGCATGGGAAGCAAAGCAACCTACCTCCGATGGCGTGATGCTGGCCAACCCTGAGTAGGCTTATTATACAATGAAAAGAATAGATCGAGTAATGCCTCTAAATACGCACTGCGCTACTGTAAGAAACACGATGATAATTTACGCGCAGCTAGCCTGTCAGTAAAAATGGTTACTGGGCGGATGATTGATTTTTGGAAAGAAATTAAAAATCTAAAACCGAAAGATAGCTCTGTTTTTCAATCTAGTAATGGCATAACAGGGCCGATAAATATTGCTGATATGTGGCGCTATCATTTTCATGGTATCATGAACAGTGTCAACAACGACACTGACTCGTATTTTGTTAATGATGCCCTCAATCTGGATGATGATGATGATGTTTATGTGTGGGAACTTAGCACCGCTGTCAAAAAATTAAAAATGGCCAAGCTGTGGGAAAGGATGGTGTACCTGCGGAAGTATCCGAGTAAGGTTCTGTTCAATTTCTTCATGTCATGTCTATTTTCTTCACTGGCTGCCTTAAACTTAATTACCTTCCTAAGTTACTAATGAATGTTGTTGTAAAACCTATCATAAAATCGAAGACAAAATGTGAGACCGATAAAGGTAACTACAGACCAATATCAATTGCTACTGCTGCATCAAAGTTATTAGAAATAGAAAAGCCCAACCAATTTGGGTTCAAATCTCAGCATGGGACGGAAATGGCTATCTTCACATTAAAGCAGACGATTAATTACTTTGTCAGTGGAGGGTCACCTATGTATCTTTGTTTTGTGGATGCTAAAAAAGCATTTAATCGTGTCAATCACTGGACACTGTTTAAGAAACTTATTGAAAAAGGAACGCCAATTCACTTTGTTAAGCTACTAAAGTACTGGTACCAGCAGCAGGAAAGTGTAATACGATGGAGAAGCACATTGTCAAACACATTTCGAACAACTAATGGTATAAGGCAAGGAGGCCTACCATCGCCTCTCCTTTTCAATGTGTATGTAGATAGCTTACTTGACCGACTATCTCCTAGCCGGGTTGGGTGTCACATTAACTATGCAGACGACATGGTCCTTCTGGCCCCACATGCCGATGCTATTCAGACGATACTAAATATATGAGAGACTGAGGCCGCGAAACTAGACATCGAGTACAATGCCAGTGAATCAGTGTGTATGCTAGTGAAACCACCCAACCAGAGGTTCCAGTACAGAACGGACAGGGTACTTAGCGGGACCCCGCTGGAGTATGTGGACAGTTTCCCTTACTTAGGGCATTTAATAACAAATAATCGGTGTGATAATGATGTCTCTAAACAACACCGGAAGTTAAATGCGGTTCGCAACCAACTGATAAGAAAATTCAACTTTTGTACAACGGATGTTAAGCTGCAGCTTCTTAAAACGTACTGTTATCTTACATAATGTGACTCATTGTGGTGTAATTTCACCAGGGGTACTATGAGCAAACTGCGAGTAGCATACAATGACATATTAAGGAGACTGGTGGTTTTCCCAAGAAGAACGAGTGCTAGCCTAGTATTTGCAGAATATGATGTTGATTGCCTAAAAGTACGAGCAAGAAAAAGTGCATACAGCCTCCAGGAACGAATTGAAAACTCGAATAATTCCTTCCTGGAGGCAGTATGCAACAGTGAGGGATACGAACTATCTCCACTTGAAGAATGATGGGACAGAATACTGCATGTGCATGAAGATCCCGATATGAATAGGAATAATGTTTGACTACATGCGGGTGGCTGTCAGGCTGAGATTCGACCCCGAGGATGTTCACTGATAGGTGGCTCTATACTAAACCTCTCCAACATTGTTTTTTGCATACATACTCATGTGGGAAAGGAACATGAAAGGTATCTTAAGCACGCTTGTCTCAAACTTAATCTGTAAATTGTTGTCGTGTATTTCAATCTTGATCTGTCTCCACGTGTGCTTTATAATTATTTTTTTGACGATATTTTTTTATGTATTGGTAGAAATGTTTTAACCCTTATTGTACCATCGAGTGCCTCAATAAAGATTATTATTACTATTATTATTATTAATAGCCCTACAGGGAGCCGCCACAAAGACAATCATGGAAGAAGGGCTAAGGAAGAGGAGGATAGATTCTTTTATGTGAGTGATTTCAATGCCCTTCAGGAAAGCATCTGAGTTTTGGAGTACACCGAAGAGTCGAGTTGAAGTCGTCACTCGAAACTAAAGCTTTGACATGAAAGGAAATTCTCCAACCTATGCTTGATACCCAAGGAATATTAGTAATACATGCGTTGAGAAGCTTAGCAGAAATATGTATATTGACTTTATTACTGATAAAGGCATAGTTGTCGATGACTTCTCAAATTCAATAAGTTCAGCTTTATATGGAATGGTAGACGAATCATAGTCCATCAAAGCAGCATCAACAGATGAGTGTTCCTTCCTCCATTTGTGAAATCGTTCTTCAAGAATTTGCATGCACTCTCAGGAGCTGACGAGGGATATGGTGACTGACTTTGTCGCGGCGTACGGATGCGGCATCTTGTATAGAAAGAGTATATGTCAGTTTGTCTTGTTTTATTTGTATAGTGAGCGTTTAAAAGCGTGCTGGCAAACACACGGGAACAGATAGGAGTGAAACGCTTGCAAATAAGTATTTATATTCTTTGATAGAATGGAACGTTTGACATTGCAACTCTGATCTGTACTCTAAACATGTTTGGATGAGGCCTATTTCAAATATTTTCTAACATCTGACGAGAATTGCACGTAGGTACCTCATATTTATATAACTATTCAATAATTCTCAATACTGACCATGAATCATCACCAATTGTTCTTCCTGAGAAATTAACCTGCGAGCATTTCAATGTTGATTTTAGCATCATGAGGTACTCGTGCGCGATCATTAAATTACAATATTATAAACAAGATGTATATTGGTATTATTAAAATGTATTCAATCTATTAATTGACTTGTTGAGTTGTAAACTCATTTCTATATTGTGCATGAACTAGATTCTGACAGCCCGCACGCCTGACAATGGGGTTTGCCTCATTGTTATTTATTGCTTTCCGTTCATGAATTGGTCTGCAACAGCTAGAGCACGACCAGCATAATAGAATATGTCGTATGTAACATTTAATAATGAACTGTGAAGTCGTATTCTGTGAAGATGGATTTTGTGAAGCTGTATTCTGTGAAATTGTTATCTGTGAAGTTGTATTCTGTGAAGCTGTATTCTGTGAATTTGTATTCTGTGAAGTTGTATCATGTGAAGTTGTATTCTGTGAAGTTGTATTCTATGAAGTTGCATTCTGTGAAGTTGCATCATGTGAAGTTGTATTCTGTGAAGTTGTATTCTGTGAAGTTGTATTATGTGAAGTTGTATTCTGTGAAGTTGTATTCTGTGAAGTTGTATTCTGTGAAGTTGTATTCTGTAGAGTTGTATTCTGTGAAGTTTTATTCTGTGAAGTTGTATTCTGTGAAGTTGTATTCTGTGAAGTTGTATTCTGTGAAGTTGTATTCTGTGAAGTTGTATTCTGTGAAGTTGTATTCTGTGAAGTTGTATCCTGTGAAGTTGTATCCTGTGAAGTTGTATCCTGTGAAGTTATAACCCGTGAAGTTGTATTCCGTGAAGTTGTATCATGTGAAGTTGTATCCCGTGAAGTTGTATTCCGTGAAGTTGTATTCCGTGAAGTTGTATTCCGTGAAGTTGTATTCTGTGAAGTTGTATTCTGTGAAGTTGTATTCTGTGATTTTATTTGACTTGGGCCTAATTTCCACCAGAGCCTCAACGTGAGTCATAATAGGCTGCAGGTCTATATTATGTCATCAGCATATAATGCAGGGCATTATAATGTGTCATCAGCATATAATGCAGGTCATCATTATGCGTCATCAGCAAATAATGCAGGTCAATATTATGTGTCATCGGCATTTAGTGCAGGTCATTATTATGCGTCATCGGCATATAATGCAGGTCAATATTATGTGACATCAGCATATAATGCAGGTCAATAATATGCATCATCAGCATATAATGCAGGTCAATATGATGCGTCATCAGCACATAATGCAGGTCATTATTAGGCGTCATCAGCAAATAATGCAGGTCATTAATTTGCATCATCAGCATATGATGCAGGTCAATATTATGTGTCATCAGCATATGATGCAGGTCAATATAATGCGTCATCGGCTTATAATGCAGGTCAATATTATGTGTCATCAGCATATAATGCAGGTCAATATTATGCGTCATCAGCATATAATGCAGGTCAATATAATGCGTCATCAGCATATAATGCAGGTCAATATAATGCGTCATCAGCAAAGAATGCAGGTTCGTTGTGCACCCTAAGCTTCCTCTCTTATGTTTATGGTCGTGACATGTTTCCGGAAAAGTTGTGCATGCGCTTATGTTCACTTTTGGCAGTAAGATGCGGTTACCGTTCATAGTCGGTCATATTTACTCGATTATACATTGTATTGAACTCTATAAGGTCACTCAATCTAATTAATGGGCTTGCCTGATCATCGAACCTGTTTCTAGATTCATTCCGTACAGATTTGTATAAATATGATTATTGTGCTGTAAAGAATACCATTCCGTTCTGTGTATGAATAAAAATGTCATTCATTCTGCCCCTACTTTGATCAGCTATGGAAGGAAGATGCACAATACCAATCCTACTCGGTCTTATTTGCTCTGTTACACGTCGTAATGAACCCTATTAAGATTACTATACCTGATTTGATGGTCATGGCATATCATTATATGTATTTTTAATTTGTGTTTATTTATATTTCTGTATAGATTTACGATTTCAAAGTAATACCACACCGCGTGCGTATGAATGAAGACTTTTGTTATTGCTCGTCACCATTTTATCTTAATTACGCGTTGTGATAAAATCTATTTGGTTATTTAATCTGATTTGATGTTCATTTTGTATCTATATACGTATTTCAGATTTGTGTACATTTTAGTATAGTTTTAAGATATAAAGAATATCATTCTGTTTTATATATGAATACAGATTTCATTCATCACTTTCTGCCCTCAATCTTCTTACACTATGTATGTTCTTCCCTCCTTCTCACATGCTCTCAATACTTTCCTCCCAATATGCACGATCTCCCTCCCGTCGCACGCTCCCCGGTCCCGTTATCCTCCTTCGTCCCTCCATGCCTCCCTCCACTCCAACTATCATCTCTCTTTCCTCCATCCCTCCCACCTGACCCACAACCCATACCTGCATTCGTCCTATGCCCTGCCCGGATGACACAGGCATGCATGGCAGAGGGTCTCTAACTCACCAAGACCCACATAACAATTAACAACCTTCGCTACTCAATGGATTAGGCGGATAATCATTCAATTGTTGTATACAATTTTATAATGTCTGATCTCAATATGTGCCTTCATTACACAGCGCATCTTCACTATGCACTTTCAGATACTCTGATACATCTTCTGTTCGGTCCTTGTTCCGGAAGGGTTAGTATTTATAATTAGTTAGTTATGCAAGATGTACGCTACCGTTCATTCACGTTCCAATTTATTCGGTTACACGATGTGATGAACGCTGTACTTCCGTTTAGTCATAACAGTTAAATGTACCTACCGCTCATTCACGGCCCCATTCACTCGGTAACACGCTGTGATGCCGTCAATATTGTTACTATATCTGCTTTGATGGTCTACTCTAGAAATCACGTGTATTCTAGGTTGTATTTGTACATATATGGATTATGTTCGTGAAACCAAGGAATGCCATACTGTTTGTGTATGAATAAAGTTTTCATTCATTCATTCAGAAGCGCGCTCCGTTCATACACGGTCCCATTTTTCTCAATAACACATCGTAATAAACTTTATTTTCATATAGTTTATCATTATACGTATTTTAGATTTGTATACATTTGTAAAGATTTGAAATGAAAAGAATACCATACTATTTATGTATGAATAAAGAAAGGTTTTCATTAATTCATTTCCATTGTCAATTTTTTTTGCACCGATTGTGTTATAAGAATTCAACTCGTTTTTCGTGTTAACTAACCTACTGTGCAAGTTAAATACGTAGAAAGTTGTAATGCGTAGCTGCCACCTGATAGTCTTTCCTTTACGCACAGCGTTTATGGGCTGGCCTTCAACCATTCAAAAGACCGACCGGAATGACTCTCGGGGTCAGGTAGGCGCGAACCTACAACCTCCAGCTCCCAATGGACGTCTCTTGTGAGGAGAGCCCGACACGCTACCCCCTCGGCTGTAAGATACGAGATCATTTCGGATACCATGGTGGGGTAGTTGGATACCATGGGGTAGTCAATATATAAGTAATAACACGTACGTTTGCTCCGCAGGTTAGAAACAGGCACTTTTGCCCCACGGGTTAGAAATACGTGCTTCTAAGTTAGGTTTGGTTGGTTAGGAAGGTTCCAACAATATGCTCGCAACGTAGCCAGCAAACATATCTAGCTGCAAGCAGCATAACGTCACGGAGCCACTACCCCGTCGTATCATATCAAACTGAAACAGGGTGTACACCACGGTATACATTTTGATTTCGTACCATACTCCCACTCGGCCACCAAGCTGGTCCCACTCGGTCACCGAGCTGGTCCCACTCGGCCACCGAGCTTACATCCGTATTGAAATGAAGGCAATTATATTTGTTCTCGTTTGTGTTCGATAACTTATTATACACTGTAATGATGCGCGAGATCATTTAATACTTGCGGTAAATCCCTACCTATCTTTGAGACTGCATTTTGTTTAATATTCTCATTGAGCCTCCGTTTCATAATTGTTAATTTATTCAATCAAAAAAAGTCGAATTCATGTATACATCTCCAACGCGGTGGTCGCTTAATATTCCGTCGCTAATCAATAGCACGGTGTGTTCCTGCTTGTCCTTGTCTGTCGTTAATGCTTAGATAAAGAATATGTAATAAGACATGGTTATAATATTACGAGCAAAATTCACAATCCAAAACTTGTACTTCAAATTGGTTTCATAAAGACTCAATTACACACGTTCTTTTCTCCGGTCAACGACCTTCCTCCTTATTGGTCAGCTAAAATATTCTCTCAGAGCAACGACTTCCCTCCTTATTGGTTAGCTTAAATCTTAATATTCAAATAATATCCCATGTCATTTTCCACATTGAATATCGCTATTGGCCATTGAAGGAGGTTAAATATGCAGATGATTTCAGATATTTGAGGCGGAACGTGAACTTAAAAAAAAAAAAAATCTTAAACGCGGTTAGTCATAAATATACACACCAAAAATGGAATCAGGGTGTCCAACGTCGGAGTTTTAAAGCGAATACTAGAACCTAGTGCAGAACCTACCCCTAATATTAGTGACCGCTTAAAGTATGCAAGTACTAACACACTTACCTATATACTCGCTCTAGGCAGGATCATTGTTTATGTAGCAGCTCGTCACGGGCCTCAGATGGGACAATACGAACGCTGAATCCTCGCAGAAACTTATCGATCAAGAACTAGCATTGTTCCACGATATTGTGTGCCTCATATAATAGTGCTGGGTACCCGTTCTTTCTGCTGTGGACAATTAGCCCCTGATAGCCCCTGAACAGGACAATTAGCCCATGATCTCTACCGTTTTTTTTTCTGCACTCGCTTTATCGACCTGCTGATCATCCTTTATATGCTCTTCTACGGCGTGATCATTACATCACCTCTGTGCCCTACTCATGTTGGCATCACCGTTCACATCTTCTATACAGAGCATGTTGTCTGGTCCAATTTCATGGCTTCACCCTTCCTCCCTCTTCCCCTCAGGATTTCTTAGATCTTCTCCGTCCCTGGTTCCCTCTTCATTCTATGATCCACACCTGGTTTCCCATTGCTACCAAAGGTAAAGTAGAGCAGTGTCCAGCACTGTCCACAGATATCTTTTCTACTTCTGCCCTGCTCATCTCTCAATCTTTACTGATGTCTCAGTGATGGGAGAAAATAAACCTGTGTTGGTGTAGACGGGGTTGTTCCTCATAGTATTTTAAAGTTCCCATTCCTTCTGCTCTCGGGTCGCACGTTTCTTGCTGCCGAATTCTCCAGAATCCTTCACCGACTGATCATTCCCTTCTCACATCAGGCTACCTTCCCTGCTGTAATTTTCACGGACAACCGACCCTCCCCTATTTCTCTTGTTCTCCCCAAGGCATTCTTCCTTTTGCTCCCCCTTGTTATGGCAATTTATAGCAATCTTCTACCCCCCCCCCCCAATAGGATGTACCTTTAATGGATCCCAGTCCATTTTGTCATTTGCAGTGATGAGGCTGGAGATGCCGTTACAAAAGAAGCTGCAACCTCTTCGTTTCACATTCATGAGCTGCATTTCTCCTTGGCTGAACATCGCTCTCAATTCTATAGTTCATACTGGTCTTATTGGCAGGTCAGGTTGACTGCTAATCGAGGTCTGCACTCTGTAGGGTATCCAAAAGCCCCCTGTGTGTCCGTCCTTGGGCCCGGCAGGAGACACAGTTTGGATTTTTTGAGTCCCATTTTGCTGTATTTCGACTAAGTACTGCTCCTCTACATAAAACCTTTCATGAAATCCGTCAGATTGACTCTTCAGATTGCCCTCAGTGTCATTTCGATTAAACTGACTACTATTTTTTTGTCGACCTCCACTACCATTCTGCCCGGCGTCGTTTACTGGTCAGCCTGTGTGGTCTGACCCATATCTCTTTACTCGTCAAGGGCCAACACGGTGATCCTGTTGCCACTTTTCCCATCTTCAAGTTTGTGAAGGCGTACATTGATTCCACAACCCGCGTCGACCGACCGTGACATCGTGCGCTTCCTTTTAGCTTCTCTAGGAGCAAATTCACTCCGGTCAGAAAGCCCAGCCAGAGAAAAAGTTCCAGTTCCTGCCGCAACATTGGACGTCGATGCAGTGTTTGATTATGAATGAGACTCCGCTAAGCTATTTTCATGTAGCTGAGGAGATGTGCAGGTAGTTTGAGTCATTCTAAATGTTTGAAACCACCTGTCACGATTCACCACCTTTATTGTGTGTTCAGCCATCGAATAAGATTCATTCAAATAGCAGCACCGGCTACCCTATTGAATTGAAGTCAATTTAACGCAGCAACAATCCGAAGCCAGACAACAACGTTATATATATATATATATATTTTTTTTCATTCCTGAAACACGGGGACATGAAAATCCTATTCGCTGAGAGAATTAGCTACTTATTCTGAGTCCATATCCCAGAGGGCGTATGAACTCTGTTGAATCAAAACCCCCTTGCCTACACGTTACGTCGCAGTTGATTGCTTTTGGAATATTTTAGAAAAAAAAGGGGGTAATATTATTGTTCTAAATAAACTCTTTTAGATGCAATCACAGAAAAATTTAATGTATCAATAGAAGAAAAAGAATTTGATTGGAAAAAACGTGCGGGTTCTCCACTGCATGTCGCAATAGGTGCATTCGAGGTGCACCAGCTTTCTAAGTAACTACGGTTTCTACGCTCCCATGGGCAGCTACCTAGACTACGAAGCAATTTGATACTCTCAGAAGCAGATGGTCCAGGGTCTTGACGTCGACCCAAATGCACCAATTGGAAAGCCCCAGAAAGGCGAGTCGAACATCGACTCTCTTCACGAAAATGAGCAATACACCCGATAAAACTATCAGTTTACTTCTGCAATTTATTATATATGTTCATCGCCATCCATGTGCATCCGAATAACGCCATTTTGTTTCCATTCTTTTCCAAAATTGAGTGTTAATAAAAGCTAATTTCATTCGTGCGTTCCAGCTTTTTAGACAACGAAATTAGAGAGCTTCAACTATTTAAAGGTCAACCAACTTGACCATGAATTTTTACGGATAAGGGAGAAAACGAGGAATAGAATGCTCATTAGAATAACCGAATCTGTTCTCATTTTGCTCAGAGATTTCGCCCCGCTCCTAGAGCTTCATTATTTGTTCCAACTCACACGACGAAGTATTCTAGTTTCAACAAAACAATTTATACCTGCTGTGGTTCCACGATTAGAATATTATACATCCAATTTTCATTTGATTGCATCTAAAAGAGTTCATTTAGGACACTATTATTACCTTCGTTTTTTTCTAAAATATTCCTAAAGCATTCAACTGCGACGCGACGTGTAGGCAAGGGGTTTTGTTTCAACAGAGTTCATACGCCTACTGGGATATGGACACAGAATAAGTAACTAATCCACTCGGCGAATAAGATTTTTATGTGCCATGTTATAGGAATGAAAATGAAGCCAAATAAAATATAACGTTGTAGTCTGGCTACGGATTGTTGCTGCGTAAAATTGACTTCAATTTAATAGGGTAGCCGGTGCTGCTATTCGGATGAATATTAATCGAGGTTGAACACAAACTAAAGGGTGTATCTAGAACTTGTTTGTCATGGTGTATTTTACTATTATATTACTAATCTACTCAGTCGGAAAGGCTGAGCAAATACACTAGGAAGAATACAGGAAATTTGGGAGCTTCTGGATCATTGGTCTATATTATTATATTTACCAATTGATAAATGAAAATTATATTAACCGATTGATAAACTTTTTGGTTGGGATTTGTATGTGCAGCAATAGGGTTTTGGTAAATGGTGAATTATTGGCGACTATCAATAATTGAGGCTCGTAAATAAATCGACATCGCGTGAGTACTCGTTGCTACACATCCAGATCATGAACAAAATATTTATCAATCGCTTTTCATTCTTTTTATTAATAAATACGCGAACATTACGAATCCATTTAATTCATAGTAAATAATTCGTTTTATTTCGCAGTAGTTGCGCAGAGTTACCACCAAACTAAACTGTATATTAAACGATATATAAAAGCGAACCGACATGAAGTCGTTATATTCATAGTTTACATCAATATCTTGCACCTTCCTGCCTAAAGCTTGGGGTGGATGGATGATTATTCATTTTATAAATCATTAACACTTTATTTTTTATTATTTCTTATTCCGTGAGCTCTATTATTTATCTGTGCCCTTTTTTCGTGGTGACCAATTTTGGATTAGTTATATAATCATGTATCGTTAAACGCCCGCAGGGGCCCTAGGTGGACTATGCGGTGTGTTAGTAAGTCTAGTCGGGGAATTTGCACTCTCCCGGGCGCCTAATAAATGTCCAAGCACAGCTAAGTGTTTTGATGGCTAAATGGTGAAATATTGTTGATGAAGACCATAGAGAGTGATAGTCTTAAATGGCACTGTGCGTGGAGGGGATGGGGCGAGTCGAGGCAGGTTGAGGCGAGTGGAGACTAGTCGACTGGCGAGGCTATGAGTCGAGACTAACCGAGGCTGGTTGAGACTAAGTGACCCGGGGAATGCATGGTACTCTTGGGACCCGCGGGATTTGGCGGCCCGAAGGTTTGGGTAACTCGGGGGAGTTGGAAGACTAAGAGGATTTGGGTGGACCCACATGGACCCTTCTTGGGTCGTTTGGGACACCATTGAGACCTTTTGGGACCCTGTTAAGAAACTTTGGGGCCCTCTTGAGGCCTCTCTGAACCCTGAGACCCCTGCTTCCCCCTCCCCTCGCTATAAAACCCATACACAGATAAATGTACATATATGAATTGCTTGAGTAGAACAATTAGCTTTTGCAGTCGGCGTATTACTATCACAGAGGGCGAGGGCCGCGTCAAGGCTGGTCGAGGTGCGTCGAGGTCAGTCGAAACATGTTGAGGCGAGTCGAGATGGTCGCGACGAGCCCAAACTGGCCGAAATGATTCGAGACAAGCCGAGGTGAGCAGAGGCGAGGGGTCTCGGAGGAACCGGGGATTCATCGGGCTCTTTTGGAACCCAAGGGACCTATGCTCCCCTCCACACTATCCTCTTGAACATTAAGTGCGAAATTAATAATCTGAGCAGTTTCCCTGCCCGTGACAACCTGCCCTTACTTTCTTCTGCACGATCCACAATTTTGTCATTTATTATAATGCTGGTTTGTATATGCGCGAGAATTGCTGTTTGTGACCTTGTGAATGGGTGTTTTTTCCTCAGTCTGTGCACGCTCGCGCGTGTACGGACCGTATGTAGTTTCTGGGGTTGATTTGGACTGCAAAGCTATAGAACATTGTGACGCGTTGCGGTTGGAGTTGATCTAATCCGTGAAGCCATAGACCATGTACTAATATCGACGATACTACCTGTGCGCACTGGCGCGTGTGCATTTTTTTGGGAGTTCTGAGGAGTTGGAGGCGGGGATTCGTTTTGTCTGAGTTTTTATCTTACCTGTATAACTAAATTGTACCTCTACTTAACTAGACCGCGTAGCTCTAAACATTGTGTTGCGTTGCTGTCGGAGCTGACTTTGTCTGTGTAGCCGTAAACCCTGTACCAGTCCCAACGATGATACCTGTGCGCACTAGCGCGCGTATATATTACTTTTGAAGTTCGAAATGACTGGAGACGAGGATTCGTTCCATCTGAGCCTTACCTGAATAAATGAAGTGTACTGTTGTCGACCTGGACCGCGTGGCAGTCTAAGTCGTGTTGCGTTGCTGTCGGAGCTGACTTCGTCCGTGTAGCCGTAAACCTTGCAGTAGTCTCGACGATGCTACCTGTACGCACTAGCGTGCGTACATATTACTCTTGAAGTTCTAAATGAATGGAAGCGGAAGTCCGTTTCATCTAAGCCTTTTTTTTTGCGCACCAGCGTGCGTCTGACATTGCTAAAATTTTCAAATCTTTCTAAATTTAAAAGCGTTTTTTTTTTCTCGCACACTGAGTCGTGCAAGCCTACTGAAATCTACGATCATTGAGCCCTACGGGGGAGCCTATTATGACTCGCGTTGAGGCTCAGGTGTGACTGAGGATCAAATCAAATTCATAAAGCATGCAAATAATGTAACTCTGGTATTCCTCAAATACGTTTTGGTCAATTACATTATTTCAGCAAACGCTAATAACAACATATTTGCGTGTTGGTATCCGACCAAATAAACAGTTGCCACGGTTTGTTGAATGCGATGTTAGCATGTTCTGTGCCGCCCATGATGATGTTCGCCGATTGAGTAATTTCATAATGGGGTATCAAATTTTCAAACATGAGCCGAATTATACCAAACAAAACCTTCTAATTTTAATGCCTTCAATATAATACTCAAAAAGGGATGGCGGAATGTGTGTGGAATATCGCTCTCAGCTTCTTGGAACTTGGAATCTGTTGTGGACGGTAAGTCCGAGTCGTGTTTTGTGAAAAGCTTCTTCATTATTATGGCCACTATGAAGTTTTGATACACATATCTGTTTCCTCCTTTTTTTTGTAATGTTTTTCTCCAACCAGTATTACCTACCGTAAAAAGCTTATCGCTTTCGGAAAACATACCGGACTATACGAAGCTGTCTAAACCTCAAACACCTGTGCAAATGAGGTGGTCTGTCCACCCCATTACGCACAGAAATAACAACACATTTTACGAAGATACGCATTAACTCTTTACTCTCTCGTTCGCGCTAGTACGCGAATATGCCACAGTTGAAATATGTACTGACTTCATCTTGACAGAACTAATATTTTTGCATGCGAGGCTGTGCGGACTTACCTGAATCAACGACGGTCGCGCCCTACGGGGGAGCCTATTATGACTCACGTTGAGGCTCTGGTGGAAATGAGGCTCAAATCAAATCAAAATTCAACCAGTATTAAGTGTGTCTGTGCGTTTGTTGTTACGGTATGTTTTTACTTCTAAAACGAGGTTTTTGCTCGGCAAGCAAAGAGACTGCTGAGAATCGATTTGTGAAATTTAATCTGCTATCTAATTACGTGAGAAGATTATTAAAACACATTATCCAGTATCATCCATTTCCATTCCTGACATAATTCGTGAGTTGCAATTCGAGATTTCACATTTATCAGCCAAGTCCCCGAGTGTTTACTACCCTAGATCGTAGCTACCCTAGTCAGACGCTATTAACGTAACGATTATATACATAATTGCAATCAGACGATGGCAAATAGACTACAAATAGTGTCATGCTGCATATTATCTACCAGCTACCTTGGGAACTTTGTTGTTTAGCTGGGCTCAACAGCCTCAAAAGTGCTGTCATAATCCAATTAGCATAGGGTAGTTCCCCTCGTAATTTTACGTTCGTGGCAATTTTTTTTGTAAGACTCAACAGAAAGTGGTTACTTTGCCTGGGTAACAGCACCGTTTCAACTGTTGAATTGGCTCATTTTCCTAAATAATTGTTGCATTCGAGAAGACGCACACAGCACGGACCAGCTGCTACTGATGGTCTGGAGGTAAAGAATTGCATATTAGTCTGGTTACAAAAAAAAATGAAACCAGGGACGTCGCGCTCAGCCACTGTCCAATCTAAAATAAGATGCTGTCGCTACCTTAAATGATGCTGTATCATGAAAGTAACTATTGTTTCCTCCGATTTTAGACTTCTGCGTTATCATGTAATCAATCCCACGGATATCGGACACTTGAGCATATATTCATGACAAATTTACCGAGTACTTAGGTATGGAAAATTTAAGAATTTAAAACTTACTTTCGTAACTAAACTAACCAAGATACATAAGCCACGTATTGTTTTTCCTGTGGACATGTGTTGTGAGATGATAAGAACATCACTATCTACCAAATACTTCGTATTTACTTAGTAAATGTTTAATTCATCAGTGGTGGGCAGTTCAGGGTTAGTATGTGATTGTCGGACGGCTCTTATTGTGGTACCCACGATTGTGTACTGCTCTTACTGTGGTACCCACGATTGTGGACGGCTATTATTGTCGTACCCACGATTGTGGACGGCCCTTATTGTCGTACCCACGATTGTGGACGGCTCTTACTGTCGTACCCACGATTGTGGACGGCTCTTATTGTCGTACCCACGATTGTGGGTGGCTCTTGTTGTCGTACCCACGATTGTGGACGGTTGTTATGTAATGTTATGCGATTTTTTGGACGGCCCGTAATTCATCAAAACGTATTGTATTTCCGTGCAAGTATATTATCGTACATCCATTGTGATATGACGACGCTGTTTGCGTGCATGCGGTATTCAAGTCTAGACAAAGCTGAAACATTCTGTGAGAACATTAATGGTTTTGAATTAACGTAGTCCTACCAACATTCAATCAATCAATGCATTATGGATGTAAATTAAATTGAAATTGTCAATTACAACATATGAAAATTGGTTCGAAACTATTTCGAAAAAAAATCAAAGGGAATACAATATTTTAATTGATTTCAGAAACATTAAACTTGCTTTACGGTCCATTAATTTTTTTCATTTAACGTTTTAGCGGCGTTGTCTAATTCTTTGCTCGAATTTTCTCACTCAGCGTATTGTGAGCAATTGAACACACGCAAAAGAGAAGTAACAAATATTGAAAGGTAAGGTAAATATTGAAATTTTTACTTTTTTGAAAGTTTATATCTTTAACGGTGCATAAAATACAAATTTTATCAACATTGCTAATACAAATTTACATTTCATGACTGTTATGCAACTTTCGCATGCCTATCATATTAAAATTATGGTGGTTGATGTTAAGACTATTAGCAATGTTCGTCGGATAGTCTCGGCTGCTGTAACTGGTATCTATTATTATGGCACACCTCCGTCCGACAACAGGAGGCTGCACACTATTGTCGGGCACCGCAGCACGGCAGCCCTTATTACGTGCGTTCCAAATGTTATCGGACAGTTGCAGTGAATAAGTTTAGCCTCTCAAGACTCCCGTCCTTATTATCACCGTAATTCTTAACATCTCTTCTCTGAAGTGACTCTTTCGCCCGAGTGACTGAGCAGTGCACTTCTTTATTCTTTTTTTACCATATTTGATGACTTTTTTAACTACGTAGTTGTGATTTCGATGAACGTACACTAGTTATGTGGAGGGTGTTTACATACCGTTGGGTTCGAGGTAAAGTAAGCCCATTTTACTCTGGTGGCATGTCAAAAAATGCTCAGTTTAAAAGGTACGAAGACTTAACCGTAAGAGCGATCGGTGAGAAAAAGAAAAATCCGTGTCTGAACACGTTTATTATTATGAAGGAACAATAGAGAGTTACAAGAAAGGTTAATATTTACAATAACTTATCGACATTTCGCGCATCTGCTGCGATGCAGCGTCTGATTAGCATAAATCAGGATATAATCCATATTAAATGTGTACTTTAAAATATATTTGAATAACTTTGTGGTCTTGCGATGTTCGGCAAAGAGCCGTCGACTTATTTTGCGCTACTATAAAGTGCGATGCATCATATACGGCTTATACCTGTTTCAATTTCCTCTATGAACTCGCATGGCACGACTACTCATTTTGAGGTAAAGACATCGACATACGACCCTTTAGCCGACAGTCACGACTGTAAAACAATATTATGATTCGGCCCGAGTACCGCACACGAAACCATTCAATAATCTAAAAATGATTGGCCGAACACGGTCGTTCGTTTCCAACCTAAGACCTTTCCTTTAAAAATTATTTGTGCAAGAGGATCTGCGTCTGCGCAGACTAGCAGGTGCGAGAAAATCTGCGTCTGCGCAGACTAGCAGGTGCGAGAAGATCTGCGTCTGTGCAGACTAGCAGGTGGAAGAAGATCTGCGTCTGCGCAGACTAGCAGGTGCGAGAAGATCTGCGTCTGCGCAGACTAGCAGGTGCGAGAAGATCTGCGTCTGCGCAGACAAGCAGGTGCAAGAAGATCTGCGTCTGCGCAGACTAGCAGGTGCAAGAAGATCTGCGTCTGCTCAGACTAGCAGGTGCAAGAAGATCTGCGTCTGCTCAGACTAGCAGGTGCAAGAAGATCTGCGTCTGCTCAGACTAGCAGGTGCAAGAAGATCTGCGTCTGCGC
>SDVV010004295.1:0-20339 GCA_016164225.1 Gammarus roeselii
TGCGGCTGTCGTGTGTTGTGTGTATCCCGCTTACGGCTGCGGCTGTCGTGTGTTGTGTGTATCCTGCTTACGCCTGCGGCTGTCGTGTGTTGTGTGTACCCTGCTTACGCCTGCGGTTGTCGTGTGTAGTGTGTATCCTGCTTACGCCGGTGGCTTTTGTGTGATGTATGGTTTGGTTAGGGCTACCACCGCCGCCATAGGTTGTACTGGTCTGATCGAGTCCGAGGCTGGGCTGCCATCACCACTAGAGGGTGTACTATTCTGATCGAGTTCGAGGCTGGGCTGCCATCATCACCAGAGGCTGTACTATTCTGATCGAGTCCGAGGCTGGGCTGCCATCATCACCAGAGGCTGTACGATTCTGATCGAATCCGAGGCTGGGCTGCCATCATCACCAGAGGGTGTACTATTCTGATCAAATCCGAGGCTGGGCTGCCATCATCACCAGAGGCTGTACTATTCTGATCGAATCCGAGGCTGGGCTGCCATCATCACCAGAGGGTGTTCTATTCTGATCGAGTCCGAGGCTGGGCTGTCACCATCACCAGAGGCTGTACTGATCTGATCGAGTCCGAGGCTGGGCTGCCACCACGGCCAGAGACTACTGGTTCAAAGATGGGCTGCCAACGCCGTCGGACGCTCTGTTGGTCCGATTGAGTCCGAGGCTGCGCTGCCACCGCCATCGGACGCTGTGTGTCCGATCGCGGTGGCAAATTAATGAGCAATAAAAGGCAGGGCAATCTACAAATGGAGGGCATTGAAACCGACACTGTACGGCGCTGGAGAGATACTCTCCCCTCAGCCTTCATTCCAAGACAGGCTGTGATTTGTTCGAATATGCGCTGGGCTCGGAGAAGTCAAAGCGGGGTCTGCCGTAATCGAATCGCGAAGCTTCTAGAGGTTGAAGCGTAGTCCCAAACTGTCGGTACGTAGGTTTTCTAGAGGTCGGGCGGAGTCTGAAAAAGTCACAGCACGGGATCTCTGGAGGCTGGAAAGGGGTCCGAAGCGTAGGGTTTTAGAGGTCGGGGACCTTAATTATTTGTATCTCAGGCTGCCAATTACCGTACCACAGGAATTGTGTTCTAATTACTCTCGAACATTAGTATTTCGCTAGTCCAACCCGTAAATGACCTCATTTGTACATCTACTATAATTTATAAATAACGTTTGCTTTTATTAATTATAACACTGGTTAAAAATCGTATGTTAAGTTGAATAAGAGGAATCACAAAACTGGGCCGGAATAGTTACCAGGAGTGCTCGTTTCTCCAATTTGTTTCACGGCATTCGTTAACTAGGGTGTTTTTTCTCAGAGTGGAGATGTTGGGCGCGGAGTCTGGAGAGGTCGGGTCGGCAGGACATGGAGAGATCGGAAACCGACCGTGGCAGCGGTGTTGAAGCTTCGAATTTCGATAACCAGTCCTAAATTGTTCGCCTTCAATATTTATCTTGGCTTATTGGAGGAGTGAGGACAGGAAATAGGAAGGTCCAATAATGAAACCGTATTGGAAACTGTTTTTTATACGTCAATTTGTCTTATCTGATCGCGAATAATCTGAGTTGTTCATTTGTTGTTTTGATTAGAAGCCATAATTGAATCATCAAAGCCCCTCTTATTTGTCATGCTTGCATCATGTCAGCACTTCGACCAAACCACCCGTTATCTTCGTTACACATTCTAACTTTTATTTCTGCCTTGCCCACGCACGCTGCTTCTCTTGATCTGCCACCTCTTATTCACGTTCATTATTTCCCCCATACATCCTCGAGGGGCTTGTCAAAGCGTCTATTTCGAGTGCCCGACGCTCTTGCGTGAAGCTTCAAATCAAACCAAATCCAATCCTTTGATTGAAGAATTGTTGCACTATGGAACAAAGGATCAGTGTGGGCTAGGGGAGGTTATTGAGGAAGGATAGAACAAAGGATCAGTGCGGGCTAGGTGAGGTTATTGAGGAAGGACAGAACAAAGGATCAGTGTGGGCTAGGTGAGGTTATTGAGGAAGGACGCAAACAATTGATGCACTATGGAACAAAGGATCAGTGTGGGCTAGGTGAGGTTATTGAGGGAGGACGCAAACAATTGATGCACTAAGGAACAAAGGATCAGTGTGGGCTAAGGGAGGTTAGGTGAGGCTAGGTGAGGCTAGGTGAGGCTAGGTGAGGCTAGGTGAGGCTAGGTGAGGCTAGGTGAGGCTAGGTGAGGCGAGGTGAGGCTAGGTGAGTGTGGGCTAGGTGACCTTATTGAGGAAGGACGCAAACAATTTTCTTCTGTAGTGATTGCAATGGGCTTAGGTGGGCAGCCTAGGTTCCCCCCCATGCCTTATTGCAGTAGAGGAAATAACAAGAAACGAGGCTCTGATATAAATTTACCGAGCCCATTTCCCTACAAGATGATCGCATATTGTACAAGAAACCCACTGATTTAGTGAAGTTCCAGCAGACTTTCGAATCATGCATTTTTTTTTCGTAAATTCACCCAGAAACTTTCTCGACAACGGAAAAGCCACCTCATTGTTAACAAAATACACTAAACAGTTTCTTAGGTGCACTTCCAATGCGGCCCTTTCCAATATCCTGGCTGTCCAGTATCATTGCCCCCACGCCTACCCCGCCCCTTAACCTCCCTCCCATCCTCCTCCCGCCCATATTGTCCCGCAATGCCGTCGCATTGACGATGTTCCGCCGAGCGTCGCAGCTCGGGTGGAAAATTGGATCCTGGCCATTGTGGCGTGACTTGGTGGGGGCTGTGGTGGAGCAGGGAGTGGGGAATTGGGTTCGAGTGTTGCAAACTGGAGCAAGGTGAGATAAACAGGGCAGGGTGTGGTAAACATGGATAGATTGTGGTGAACAAGGGCAGGGTTTAGTGAACAGGTGTAGGATAGAGTGAACAGAAGCAGATTGCGGTAAACAGGAGCATCGTGCAGCGAACCGAGGCAGGGTGTGGTTGATAATGGCAGGGTGCTTACATGTGCTTACAAGTGTTTGAAGATTGATTTTTGATAGCAGGGAGATAATTCCTGAAGTGAAGGGTAAAGGGAGAATCATACCTGTGCAGAATCAGTTGTAAAGGATGAAGAAATGCTGTAATATGGACTAGCCTTCAGCGATGATGCTCGAAAACGACTCAAATCAACGTTTGTGATTAAGAAGGCGGAATTGGTGGTAAAAGCAGGGAAGGCTTCTGGTTTAAACTGCGTTACTCTTAAGTGGATGGCAAGGGGTAAAATAACAGATTTAGTAGCCTCACGATGAAATGGGATACTGAAGCTACTAAATCTGTGTATAGTGTCGGGGGTAGGGCCGATTGAGTGGCGTAGTCCTTGCCCTATTTGCTGCATGAGACGAAACAATAATAAAATGTATGCAGAACTCAAGAGGTAGCTACTAGTTTATGTGTGGTGGGTAAATTATACGCGAGTGGGCTAATCAAGAGGATCAGACACGGTACGGATGGTGCGATTGGCGAGGAACAGAGTGGCTTCAGGAGTGGTGGGGGTGAGCTGATCAGATTTTTGCAGTGAGACCAGTCTGTGATAAGTACCCTGTGGAAAGAACAGAAATGTTCTGGAACTTCATTGATCGGGAAAGAGCCTACGATTAGGCCGAAGCGAAGCATTGTGGAGCGTGTTGCGTTTGTATAAAGTAGACAGAACTTTATTTATAGCGTCTTGAGTTTGTACCGCTAGCAGCAGGCAGTGTATCAGAGTAGGGAGCGAGGTGAGCGCTTTTTTTCCCAGTGGTACTGGGACAAAGCTCCGATTTTCGATGACCAGCCCAAACTTTCCCGAACGCCTGAAGATAATGTTTGACTCCAGCGATAGACCAAATATTTGTCCATACACTCTGCAAAAAGAGCAAGCTCCTGCACTGGCCGTCCAGTCCATAGCATTCCCATAGGGCGGTGACGAAAGCTTCGTCATCAGAGTAGATACGAAACTTTAAAGTGACGCAATTCTCTCCAGGACTAGACTATGTGGAAAGCCATGTAAAATCGTACCACACCCGACTTTCACTACAAGTTCAGGTTTGATCTACGTTGAAGGTATCCCGAAGGAGGAAATAGAAGAGTACATCGCTTGACTCGTTCAATACGAGGACTGCGTGGTCGAAGCAAAAATCGCACAAATAAAATCAAACCAATAAGGGACACCACCACAGCCCTAAAACTGAAATTCAACTGCCCTACCCCACCCAAATACCTAGACATTCATTTCTTGACTGATATGTCTGCTGATGAGCTGGGTCCATAGACACGCAATTTCAATACTATCAAAGCCGTCACCCACAAGGGAGCCTACACGAGTCAGGCGGGCGCCACCAAAACCATGGTCACACCATTTGAGAGACGACCGATGCGATGTTATAAATGCCAGAAATACGGACACACGAGCGGTAACTGTAACGGTAAGCAAAGATGTTCATACTTCTCCCGAGACGATCGTGAAAAACGTACAGATCCCCAGTCGTGCTAATCGAAAGAACCTCACTGCTTCTACTGCGAAGAAAACGGCCACCCCACCCGATGCTGAGATTGTCCCCGGGATGAGATGGAGAGGAGAATCTTCCAATTCCAGATAGTCCACGGGGTCGGGCGACGAGAGGCTGTGGCCTAGATGCACTCCTCCCAGGATGACTCTCTTACCCAAGAGAAAAGACCGGCACCATTCCGCGCTCACTTCCTCATAACGCTCAAAGATGGCGGTGTAAACAAAGTGACCTCTTCAACAAATTCATTCAAAATGATGGAATCACTCGCCAAATAACTGGGAGGAAAACAAACCGACGTCCAACGACAAGGAAAGAAGTATCTGGCCCGCGTCGTAAAACCTGAATAAAGTCCCGCCGTACGAAATATTACCGAAATAAACAAACTCAAAGTTACTGTTGAAATACACCCGTCCTTCAACGAAAACAAACGAATTATATATACTTTTCGGCATAGACTCACAACAGACCTGAGTGCGTTTTCAGAAGGTCTGGCTGAGGATTACGGAGTTACAAACGTTTGCCTAGCCGACTGGATCAAATCACGAAACACTAGTCCTACCGCATACCAAATTAATTTTTCAGGACGCGTAGCACGGAATTAATAGTAAACCCGGATGAACAAGGAAAAACCAAATTCTACCCAGCTGCAACATGGCCTCTAATGTGCAAAAAAATGCCTTGAATACGGCCACGTCACCAAATACTGCCAGCGCAGACGCCCCAAAGCTGTATGAGGTGTGAAGACGAGCACGACTGAAAGACTGCACAGCAAGCCAACCAAATTGTTACCACTGCTCATGCCTCCATGAGGCAGGCGACCGTGACTGCCAAGTATACATGGACCAGAAAGAAATAACAATCACACAAAACGAGCGGAGTTGCAAGTAAGCAAGCCATCCAAATCTGAAAAGACGATAACCCAATTCGCTTTGATTATGCCAAAGCAGTCAAATCGTCAATTCAACCAAACTCGTCCGACGATTATCCTACATCGTCAAAAACATCTCTTAACAAGACTACAACACTACCCCGTGGCAGTAGAGCTACCCCACTCAGCCCAGCGACCGCCTCCGCACTCGAGACGAATACTCCCTCTAATAATTCCTGCGAACCCCAAGAGGACACCGCGATGGATGCTTCCTCCGCAATCAACCACGCGACCAGGCTCACCACTAAAATCACGAAAAGGCAAGGAGATGAAGAAGTCTCCGATGCCCACTCACCACAAAGCAAAAAGATCAGTAACGACATACAAATAACAGCTCGCCAAGATAAGAACCTAGAACTACTCCCACTTATCTTTACGGCTCCTTCATTCTGCGAAGGCCTATTCGAGGAACTCGACCTTCCGTTCACGAGCCCGACACTCAAACACCCCACCAGCGAGAACGACTATCGCCAAGAGGACAACGTGCTTAAGACCTATATTGGAAAACCTATTTTCGCGACGACAAAACAATCTGTCACCTTGCCTGTCTCAAATAGCTCTCAGTCTACACAACCAACCACGCAGGGCAAAAAGACTACCACTGAAAAAGAGCGCTCTCGCTCAAGAAGCAAAACACAAAGAGCCAAACCCTCATCCTCCCACAAGAGCACTCACAGCCGTGACAGAAGCAATCACAGCAGACCGCCTTCTACCGAAGGCGGACAATCCCGTAAACACGCTCGACCCGGAGGAGCTCCTGAGCAAGCTCCAAACGCAAACACCACGAAAGTTCCAGCAAATACGCGACCACTCTAGATCTTCAAGGTCTGAGTGTGAACAGCCTCCAAAATGAACACCAAAATACTTCAGTGGAACTGCCAGGGACTCGGAAACAAGAAAGACGAATCACTATCCTTAATCGTCACCCACAAACCTTTGGTGATAGGCCTCCAATAGATCAAACTCCGAGAGATCGCCACTTTCGGAAGCACCCAATATATCATCCACCGCCGCGAAGGCCACACCAACGTGACTGCTCACGGCGGAGTGGCACTTATGATCCAACAAAGCGTATCTCACCTCCTCTTCCCCTGAGGACAGAACTCCCAGCTATCGCTATAAAGATATGCATCTCAAGAACAATAACGGTGCTATCCAGCTAATTTTTAGGAAGCCATGAATTCTCGGAAACACTAATGACCGAATTGCTAAACCAACTGCCCTCGCCAATACTCCTCCTTGCAGACTTCAATAGCTACCATGAAACATGGGGATGCGTGAGAACAGACCCCAGAAGAGTGATAATTGCTAAACCCATGAACACTCATAACCTGATCCTTCTCAACGACGGACAACCCACCCGAATCACCTCCGAAAGTGAAACTGCCATCAACTTATCCATATGCTCCCCCACTCTGGCACCCCAACTCGTTTGAGAGTTCTGCTTTCAGCACACGACAACGACCATAACCCAGTTATCATATCACTTTTCACCAACCATCCAAGAAACCCTGCTCCACAAGAACTTCGATTCGAATACCGGAAAGCCAGCTGGGAGTAATACTCGGCATACATCGCGAGGAGCGATATGGATGGCATCCCCGAAAACATTTCAGAACACGACCTCGTCGTCCAACTATACGAAAAGTTTCAAGCTGAAGCTGAGGCAAGAATTCCCCAATATGCGCCTCCAACCTTCTTTCCGAAACCATGGTGGTGCCGAGAGGTGCAAGAAGCATGAGATAAGCGTGAAAGGCTATACAATACCTACCGACGTGCATGGTCTCCCAGGAACCGAGTAGCGTGGAAAAGGGCATCTGCTGTATTTCGAAAACTTCGAGTGGAGAAGAAACGTGAAAGCTGGGCTCAATTAGTCAACACTATTAATCGAAACACCCCCCTCTCCCAGGTGTGGGAAAAAAATCGACGTATCCAGGGAAAACCCGAGCGACCGATTAACATTCTTACAGACGGAGGCAGAATTTATTCTTCCCACGCAGAAATTGCAAATAAACTAGCACATAATTTTAGCCAGATTTCGCAATCAACAAACTACGCGGCTGCTTTCCAACGGGAAAAGAACTTGCGAGACATATTGACTTTACTTCTACAAACAAAGAGGCCTACAATAAACCTTTCTCCCATCACGAACTACAATGCACCATAGACCATTCACGTGAAACTTTAACTGGGCCGGACCGGGTGCACATCGACATGATCAAAAATCTCCGAGATGGCGCCAGCGAACACTTATTAGGAGTTTTCAACATTCTGTATTCATCCTCGTCTTTTTCCCGATGAATGGTGGGAATCTGTAATTATTCCAATACCCAACCCCGGAAATACCACGGTGACCCACGTTACTACCGCCCCATCGCACTTACCAGCGTCCTCTGTAAGACTATGGAAGGAATGATTAACTCACGTCTTGTAGACTACTTTGAGATGCACGCAGGCCTCAACAACATCCAGTGCGGTGGCTGCAAGCACCGCTCCTCGACGGACCATCTTGTACGACTGGAATCTGACATTAGACGGGCTTTTGTCCTAGGGGAACGCGTGATTTCCATATTCTTCGACGTTGAAAACGCATACTACAATACGTGGAAATACGGAATCATGAAGGATCTCCACGGCAAGGGCCTGAGAGGACACCTACCACGTTTTGTCCATGAATTTCTGCAAAATCGTACCTTCAGGGTCAAGTTCGGCGACACTCTGTCACCACCGTACCCTCAAGAAATGGTAGTCCCCCAGGGAAGCATCCTCAGCGTCACTCATTTTATCCTCTAAAGAGAGCATCCAGCCGACATTCTTCCGTGTGATGGAAGACTCCTCTCATCACTATACGTAGACGACCTACAAATAAGCTACAGGCACACAAGCCTTCTGACGATTCAGCATGAACTTCAGAAATGTCTAAACCTAGTCGGAAACTGAACGTCCTTAAACGGAATCCAATTCTTGCCTTCTAGAACTAAAAGCATGCACTTTACCCTTGTACCCGGCTTACACCTGAAACCAGACCTAATGCTGCATAACACACCTCTAGTATATATTAGGTTCCTGGGCCTCGTGTGGGACCCTAAACTCCCATGGCGACCGACATGGGCACCGGCATGATGTTGTTTAGAGCAATAATACGTTCGCGCATTTACTACGAAAGAATTGTTTACGGATCTGCCGCCAAAACCACTCTCGATCCACTCTCGATCCTCGTCAACAATGCTTTGCGTATCACAACCGGCGCGTTCCGCTCCACTCCCATCGGGTCTCTCAACGTGCTAGCTAACGAGCTTCCAATACCGCTCCGTCGAGACAAACTTTCGCTACAGTACTATTTCAAGACTAGAAGCCTTATCAACAACCCAACACTCAGCGAAGTCATCAACATTTCCTAAAAACACCTATTTGCGGCAAGTCCACCTTTTCAATACGTGTGGAGATTTTATGTCGAGAATTTCAATTCTATTCTTAAAAAGGTAGCAGGTCCAAAAGACATGAACGATTGTATCTAAAGCCATGCTGAGAGTAACCAATCAACTTACTTAATTCTAAGAATATCGTAACTTTTTTCGCTATCCAACTTTCCATCAATCTGCCAATGACTGAGGTGAGACTAATTGGTCGGTAAGTTCCGTGACACTTTTTGTCATATTTTTTTTTTAAATTGGAGTGGCATTGACCTCTTTCCATTGTGAGAGGAAAGTGCCATTTGTTAGAGATTGGGTAAGAATGTTTGATAGCTGTTCGACGATTTCGTTTTTAGTCTCTTTCAGTATTCTGAGATGAACTTGATGTGGACCTCGATATTTTGCAACTTTCAATACATTTTTATATTTAAAAACTTTGTTGGGGAAAAAATTTACTGACTCTGCAGAGGGCTTCAATTTGTCTTTCCGCTATGATAACCTGGGGATTAGGAATATCCGGATTTGCAAACGTAAATACACAACAAAATGATTGATTTAGAAAACTTTCATGTTATTGTCGTCGGTTTCTCGCTCACTATTATCGTTCTCAAGAGGACCTATTACAAATGTAGATTTTTTTAGCTCGAAATACAACATAGTTTTGGCGTTCACCGCAATTTCAGTTTCATAATCTGCTGACTGCGAATTTATTTGCGCATCGTCGTAATGTGGGTGTTTTTTGCTGTATCGAGTGTCATGCATTTTTTTGCGACTGGAGCTTCTGCAGTTCTCTTTTCCAGTATTTAGGCTGATTGACTGTTGTTTGCCTGTTTTTGCGAGGGATATGCTCAAGTTCAATACCTTTAGGTATAGTCAGGAAATTATTTACCGATTGGTTGACGTCACGTCCAAGGGTTACATTCGTGGTTTTCATTGACTCTTTCAAGCCATCAAGCTTTGCTAATCTGAAGTCATCGGAGTTTATTGACGCTTTCAACTCGAGCTCTATCTTAAAACAAATAGTTATGATTGCTAATTTCAAGTGGACCCCCTTCAACGATCGTGACATGAGAGTCGCTTGCAACAAATATAAAAATGTACATTGGTGCCTCTTGTAGGTGTCTTCACCATTTAGGTCATGAACTTATCGTCTGCAAAATCAATTAGACGTTGACCGGTGGCAGTGCATTCGTCTGTTTCCCAATCAATGACAGGGATATTGAAGTCTCCATGCTGAAGACTTGTGCTGTGACGACATCGACGAGGGTATTGTAAAGATCGATTCCATCTGCAACCTTGCTTTTGGAGGACTATAGACGAGGGTGATTTGACACTTTGTGTGTCTACTGACTACTTGAATTGATACTATGTCGTGTCTGCTGCTTAAAATAGTGACTTCTAATATTCACAGAGTATTTTTTATGAGGAACAACACTCCTCCACCCCCTCGTCCTTATCTATCTTTGTGAAATAGTGAGTGAAGAGAAAGTAAATTCGCATATATAATAACCACTGCTCAATTTATTCCACGATTCTGCGATTGCTATCACGTCGATATTTTCATTGGATGCAAGGATACCCAATTTTTCGATTTTGTCTCGGAAACTTCTAGCGGTTACTTAGAAACAGTTGAGAGTACCGGTAGTCACATTAACTATTTTCTTGACTTGTGCTGCTTCTACTTTGAGGCGTTGTGTCAGAGCCAGAACTTTCATTTACGTTTTCACGGATTGTTCCAGCGGGGCAGCAACTGTAGCTTCTAACTCGGGCGGAGACCGTTAGGTCGCTCCGTCGGGCACTGCTGACGAAGTTGTGAGTTGGATATCGAGTACGTTTTTGACTTATTTACAGTGACCAGACCAGCGCCGATGTTCTTTAAGATGTCTTCGATGGTACCAAGTCCATACGAGTTCATGCGAGCCTTGATGGCGATTCAATTAAAGTTTTAGTACGTTGGGTCGAGCATCGTTTCCCTTGATCAAAGAATGAGATTTCTGAACTTCGTAGAAAGTTGCTAGGCAATTGTTAATATATATCATCTTGCCTGACCTGGATCTATTTTTTTAACATGGTCTCATGCTTTACCAATGTCCTTTCTGTCTGCGGCACGCCTTTTGCTCCCACTTGAAGTATAATTCGTTTTGAAGAAGGTATCTTGTCCTTTTTGATTATGCCTTCAATCTTGATTATTTTCAAGTCTGTTTGCCGAGTGTTTTCGGTTGAACTCTCATTTTCCGCTCATTGGATTTAAAGGAGGTGTCATTGTAATCCTCAATCACAATAATTTTCCCTATAGTCTGAGAGTAAATTTCATCGGGCAGTTCATCAAATCGGTTACGTGTGTCGGGTCGGATGTGGTGAGACAGTGGCCCAACGTACGGTGCACGGTCACAGCGTGCCTGCCTCCTGCTTACTACAGTTGAGAACAGTGCCTCGCTAGCTTTGACTAAGTTTTCTATCGATTTGATTCGGTGGTTTGTCTCTGCGTCTAGACCTGTAAGCTTCTTGGTCATTTCAGAGTCTGGGTGCACTTGAAGTTCTTTCACTTGATATAGGGTGGCCTTTGCAGTTTCTTTGACTGCTGCTACTGCACTGCTTATCATATCTTTGAATTCGTGAATATGTTCGTGCACGTTTTCCCATTTTAATTCAACAGGAAGCAACCCAGTATCCGTGTTGACTGTCTCTGTGTTTGATGAGCCATTTGTGGCATGACTGAATTGTGCTTTCAGTTGTTTGATTTCCACGGCCAGTTGAAAAAAGTTAACAGCTGTAACAACAGTAACATTTTACGGCTGCTTTTACTGGCGGTAATAAAACGAACCAACACATGAACGTAGGAGATATACAAGAAAGCGCCGACTGATCCATCAAACACACGCTAAGAATAGCTACTGACTATTTTCAAGAAACTGTCCTACCTCAACAATCACCATCGCTGGTCTCTGAGGAACGCCTTCATGCTTATGGCGCCAACTGTTGTATCCATTCCTTAACTATGCCCTTGCCATCGCCGCATAATAGCTAAGGAACACACTCATGATTGTATTTCTATTGTGGCCGATTTATGAACCTCGTTCATAGTAACACATCGATGCAGTGTTCTAGAAACGCACTCAGACTAGCTCCCAATGGAAGTCAGATGGCAGCATAAACCGATGAAAAAAAAAACAGTTAACTGAATCGTTTTACCATATGTGGCGGCTGATCTTTGGCGCCAGAGGATGTACGATACCATGTGTCCGCAGAAGCCAGAATCTTACCTCCTGTCAACATCAAC
Organism: Gammarus roeselii; assembly: GCA_016164225.1. Classification (NCBI taxonomy): domain Eukaryota; kingdom Metazoa; phylum Arthropoda; class Malacostraca; order Amphipoda; family Gammaridae; genus Gammarus; species Gammarus roeselii. The sequence continues at coordinate 12,110 of SDVV010004295.1, forward strand.
CGAACCTTAATGTTACCGCATGTCAACATAAGCCGAAGCCTCTTATCAAGTGCGGTACAAACCAGTCATTTGTTGTGTCAGAGTAACTGTATCAGAGTGACTGTATTAGAGTGACTGTATTAGAGTGACTGTAATAGAGTGACTGTATTAGAGTGTCTGTATCAGAGTGTCTGTATTAGAGTGACTGTATTAGAGTGAGTGTATTAGAGTGACTGTATTAGAGTGTCTGTATCAGAGTGTCTATATTAGAGTGACTGTATTAGAGTGACTGTTTTAGAGTGACTGTTTTAGAGTGACTGTATTAGAGTGTCTGTATTAGAGTGACTGTATTACAGTGACTGAATTAGAGTGACTGTATTAGAGTGACTGTATTAGAGTTTAAGGTTCTTGATGTTCCTCCCAAATGCGACGATTTTTTTGACGCGCAAAAAAATCTAGTCAAAAGTAATAATTTCTGCTCCGTCGGTCAAATCATCTCAAAGACCATTGTGACCAAACTGCCCTGCTTTGAAACGGTTAAAGCAAATACGACCAGCGACCATCGCAGAGGTTAATTCAATTCCGAGGCCGACACTTAGACCATTGAGCCCTAGCAAGTCTTAGACCATTGAGGAGTACCCTCAAGTCTTAGACCGTTGAGGAGTATCCTCAAGTCTTAGACCATTGAGGAGTACCCTCATGTCTTAGACCCTTGAGGAGTGCCCTCAAGTCTTAAGCCGTTGAGGAGTACCCTCAAGTCTTAGACCCTTGAGGAGTACCCTCAAGTCTTAGACCATTGAGGAGTACCCTCAAGTCTTAAGCCGTTGAGGAGTACCCTCAAGTCTTAGACCGTTGAGGAGTACCCTCAAGTCTTAGACCGTTGAGGAGTACCCTTCAAGTCTTAAGCCGTTGAGGAGTACCCTCAAGTCTTAGACCGTTGAGGAGTACCCTCAAGTCTTAGACCGTTGAGGAGAACCCTCAAGTCTTAGACCCTTGAGGAGTACCCTCAAGTCTTAGACCATTGAGGAGTACCCTCAAGTCTTAGACCCTTGAGGAGTACCCTCAAGTCTTAAGCCGTTGAGGAGTACCCTCAAGTCTTAGACCGTTGAGGAGTACCCTCAAGTCTTAGACCGTAGAGGAGTGCCCTCAAGTCTTAGACCGTTGAGGAGTACCCTCAAGTCTTAGACCGTTGAGGAGTACCCTCAAGTCTTAGACCGTTGAGGAGTACCCTCAAGTCTTAGCCGTTGAGGAGTACCCTCAAGTCTTAGACCGTTGAGGAGTACCCTCATGTATCGCATGCTCTCATTGTCTCTCGACAAGCGCTAGCCGGTCCCAAAACACTGCCCTGCAACGCTTGTAACTAACTGTTATTTATTTATGTTGATGCGTGGAATCCTGTACTCTCTGAAGGACGATCGTCGTTGATTCATCATTGGATTCCGTGACACAAATTCTCATAGAGTCATTTGCGCCTAGGTACAAATCAATATAGGTTACAATCATGGCCGCTTGATTTTTTTCCTAATAGTGTAGACCATCGCATTTATTCTCATTGGCATAAGCTCAACAGCCTACACCAACGTGTTCTCTTGCTGAATGTGAAGACGTTTTCTGTGTGCCACTAAGCTTTAGTGCACCACAATCTGTGGCATACTTCTACTTCGCTGCAATTCACCACAATCTGTGGCATACTTCTAATTCGCTGCAATTCACCACAATCTGTGGCATACTTCTTTTTCGCTGCAATTCACCACAATCTGTGGCATACTTCTACTTCGCTGCAATTCACCACAATCTGTGGCATACTTCTACTTCGCTGCAATTCACCACAATCTGTGGCATACTTCTACTTCGCTGCAATTCACCACAATCAGTGGCATACTTCTATTTCGCTGCAATTCACCACAATCTGTGGCTTACTTCTACTTCGCTGCAATTCACCACAATCTGTGGCTTACTTCTACATCGCTGAAATTCACCACAATCTGTGGCATACTTCTACTTCGCTGCAATTCACCACAATCTGTGGCTTACTTCTACTTCGCTGCAATTCACCACAATCTGTAGCTCACTTCTACTTCGCTGCAATTCACCACAATCTGTGGCTTACTTCTATTTCGCTGCAATTCACCACAATCTGTGGCTTACTTCTACTTCGCTGCAATTCACCACAATCTGTAGCTTACTTCTACTTCGCTGCAATTCACCACAATCTGTGTCATACTTCTACTCCACTGCAATTCACCACAATCTGTCTTACTTCTACTTTGCTCCAATTCACCACAATCTGTGTCTTACTTCTACTTCGCTGCAATTCACCACAATCTGTATCTTACTTCTACTTCGCTGCAGTTCACCACAATCTGTGTCTTACTTCTACTTCTCTCCAATTCACCACAATCTGTGTCTTACTTCTACTTCGCTGCAATTCACCACAATCTGTGTCTTACTTGTACTTCGCTGCAATTCACCACAATCTGTGTATTACTTGTACTCTGCTGCAATTCACCACAATTTCTGTCTTACTTCTACTTCGCTGCAATTCACCACAATCTATGTCTTACCTCTACTTCGTTCTAATTCACCCCAATTTGTGCCTTACTCCTACTTCGTTCTAATTTACCACAATCTATTTTTTAATTCTACATTTTTCTAATTCACCATAACTTATGTCCTACTTCCACTTCGTTATAATTTACCAGATTCCGTGTCTTATTTCTAATTCACTCTAACACCCAGTAATCTATATCTTAAATATGATTAGTTCTAATTCACCATGATATAGGTACTAATTCCACTTCGTTTTAATTCACCACAATCAATAACATATTTCTACTTCGTTTTGATTCACCATAATCTTTCTCTCAATTCTAATTAGTTTGTGACCACCACAATCCATGTCTTAATTTTATTGCATTTTAAGAACTATGTAATAATCTTCCGTGTCCTAATTCACCACAATCTGTCTTATTCTACATCGTTCAATTCACTATAGTCTGTCTCAATTCTATTTTATTCTAAGTCATGACAATTTTTGTCTTATTTCCAATTTGTTCTGATTTAGCACAATATACGTTTTACTTCTACTTTGTTATAATTCAGAACAATATATATCTTATTTCTACTTTAATATAATTTAGCACACTCTATGTTTTATATCTACTTTGTTCTAATTCACTATAATCAATGTCATAACTCTATGCACAGGATAGGCCGCGCTCACAGTTGTTTGTCTTGTTTTATTACGTGTGTAAATGCAACGCCCGGCGTGTTGCGGTGCCGCCTTATCCCTTCCGAGGACTGAAACGGATCTTGAACCGACGGGCGATGTTTGGGTCAAGGTTAAAATCAATTCCAAAGCCCAGTGCTGGCCCTACTCAAGGTGCAGAGCGATTCAGTGTCTGGCAATGTTGATTACCTCGAGTATTGTGCGTGACCATCCGATACTATATGGGACAATCCGAGTCCTTCTGAGACCATCTGTGACGATCCGAAACCTACTACGACCATCTGTGACGATCCGAAGCCTTCTAAGACCATCTGCAACGATCCGAGACCCTCCGAGTGATTCATTGTCGTGGTTAATGAGTGGCTGCAGTGCCAGTCACTGAGGGTGACCGAGTGCCTGCAGTGCCAGTCACTGAGGGTGACCGAGTGGCTTCAGTGCTAGTCACTGATGGTGACCGAGTGCCTGCAGTGCCAGGCACTGATGGCGGCCTAAAGAGAGTTTTGAGTTGGATTTGTTGATTTTCGAGTTGGAATAGTTCTGTTTTTAGTTGAAATTGTCGAGTTCGAGTTTGAATGACCGAGCTAGAAAGGGTGGGACTTGTCCTTTGCGATTTTTTTGTGACTTCTTGATTGAACACAATATTCAAGTTTCGGTTAGAATTATTGAGTGTTGGGTTGAAAATGTCGAGATGTCGAGATCAACTGTTTCGATATTGATGATGAGCTTCGATGTATATTATTCCACGGTGTACAATCACATTCCAATATCAAGTAGGATTATTTCAAATCTTCACATGGGAAAACACTCGTCAAAGAATTCTACAGCGCCGTTTAGTCTCCTTAGATACACATTCTTATCCTCATGTAAGCATGGGAAGTGTAGACGGGAAACGGGGTTAGGGGCGTGAGAGATGAATGGGGTGAGAAGGACGTGGGAAGTGCAGACAGTGATGACAGCGGGTCTGGTGGACGTGGGGAGAAGACGGGGGAGGTGCAGACAGGAATGAGAGCGTGAGATGCGCAGAGAGGGACAAGATGTGGGAGGTTCAGACAGCGAGAAGGGTGTTAGAGATTCTGACAGGGATGAGGACGGGAGAGGTGTAGACAGTGAGAAAAGAGTATAAAGTGCCTACTGAAATGAGGCCGTAGGAGGTGAAGACGGTGAGGAGGTGTCGTGGAAAATGCAGACATGGATTAGGCCAATGCAGATACAGGCGCTGAGAGAAGCGTGGGAGGTGAAAACAGCGAGGAGAGCGTGTTAGAGGAAGGCTGTGAGGATGACATGGGAGGTGAATACACTGAGGAGGGCGTGGGAGGTGAATAAACTGAGGAGGGCGTGAGAAGTGAAGACTGTGAGGAGGGCGTGGGAGGTGAAGGCATTGAGAAGGGCGTGGTAGGTGAAGACGGTGAGGAGGACGAAGGAGGTGAATACACTGAGGAGGGCGTGAGAAATGAAGACTGTGAGGAGAGCGTGGGAGGTGAAGGCGCTGAGGAGGGCGTGGGAGGTGGAGATGGTGAGGAGGGCGTGGGAGGTGAATACACTGAGGAGGGCGTGAGAAGTGAAGACGGTGAGGAGAGCGTGGGAGGTGAAGGCGCTGAGGAGGGCGTGGGAGGTGGAGATGGTGAGGAGGGCGTGGGAGGGAGGTGAAGGCATTGATGAGGGTGTGGGAGGTGATGACAGAGACGAGGTACCCTCTGGCTGTGATTCTGCAGGCACTAACTGAAGAGAAGGAAGTCTGAGTGTTGGTATCAACTTCTAAGGTAAGTAGGTAAAATACTGGTGTTGGCATCAACTTCTAGGTAAGTAAGTAAAGTACTAGTGTTGGTATCAACTTCTAGGTAAGTAGGTAAAGTTCTAGTGTTGGTATCAACTTCTAGGTAAGTAGGCAAAGTACTGGTGTTGGTACCAACTTCTAGGTAAGTAGGTAAAGTACTGGTGTTGGTATCAACTTCTGGGTAAGTAGGTAAATTACTAGTGTTGGTATCCAACTTTTAGGCAGGTAGGTAAAGTACTAGTGTTGGTATCAACTTCTAGGTAAGTAGGTAAAGTACTAGTGTTGGTATCAACTTCCAGGTAAGTAGGTAAAGTACTGGTCCACACAAAAATTTTATAATGCGTGTAATAGAACAAAATGTAATCGCTAAACTACTGTAACTCTCTATCCTGAAAATGGATTCCATCCCATGAAGGTGTCCTGAGGCTGACCACCATCCCATGTGGGTGTCCTGAGGCTGACGACTTAATATCACTTATTCCATCCCATGAGGGTGTGATGAGGCTGTCCACTTAATATCACTTATTCCATCCCATGAGGGTGTCCTGAGGCTGTCCACTTGATATCACTTATTCCATCCAATGAGGGTGTCCTGAGGCTGTCCACTTAATATCACTTATTCCATCCCATGAGGGTGTCCTGAGGCTGACCACTTAATATCACTTAGCCCATCCCATGAGGGTGTCCTAAGGCTGACCACTTAATATCACTTATTCCATCCCATGAGGGTGTCTTGAGGCTGGCCACTTAATATCACTTATTTCATCCCATGAGGGTCTCCTGAGGCTGACCACTTAATATCACTTATTTCATCCCATGAGGGTGTCCTGAGGCTGACCACTTAATATCACTTATTTCATCCCATGAGGGTGTCCTGAGGCTGACCACTTAATATCAATTATTCTATCCCATGAGGGTGTCCTGAGGCTGACCACTTAATATCACTTATTCTATCCCATGAGGGCGTCCTGAGGCTGTCCACTTAATATCACTTATTCCATCCCATGAGGGTGTCCTGAGGCTGACCACCATCCTATGAGGGTGTCCTGAGGCTGACCACTTAATATCCCGTCCAGATAATTCGCCCATCCTTAACCCGTAACTACTGTACTTATCAACTTATCTAATCACTTCCTGCGCGTCTAATAATAAACACCTCTGCATTATATCCTCAGTGCCATTGTATTTATTAATTAGTTCTTCTTCATTTGCAGAGCCAAATTTCCACACTCTTTTAGATATCCTCTAATCCTCGATAACTGCTGCCTCTTTCACCAGTCAATGTCTCTCGCAGCCATCCTAACTCCTCCAAACGAACTCCATAAAGTAGCCTGCCAATGTCACTCGCAGCCATCCTAACACCTCCAAACGAACTACCTACAGTAACCTGCCAATGTCTCTTGCATCCATCCTAACACCTCCAAACGAACTACCTAAAGTAACCTGCCAATGTCTCTCGCAGCCATCCTTACTCCTCCAGACGAACTACCCAAAGTAATCTGCCATTGTCTCTCGCATCCATCCTAACACCTCCAAATGAACTACCTAAAGTACCCTGCCAATGTCTCTCGCAGTCATCCTAACACCTCCAAATGAACTACCTAAACTACCCTGCCAATGTCTCTTGCAGCCATCCTTACTACTCCAGACGAACTACCTAAAGTAATCTGCCAATGTCTCACGCATCCATCCTAACACCTTTAAACGAACTACCTAAAGTAACCTGCCAATGTCTCTCGCAGTCATCTTAACACCTCCAAACGTACTACCTAAAGTAACCTGCCATCGTCTCTCGCAGCCATCCCAACACCTCCAAACGAACTACCTAAAGTAACCTGTCAATGTCTCTCGCAGCCATCCTAGCACCTCCAAACGAACTACCTAATGTAACCAGTCAATGTCTCTCGCATCCATCCTAACACCTCCAAACGAACTACCCAAAGTAACCTGTCAATATCTCTCGCAGCCATCCTAACACCTCCAAACGAACTCCCTGAAGTAACCTGCCAATGTCTCTCGCAGCCATCCTAACACCTCCAAACGAACTACCTAAAGTAACCTGCCAATGTCTCTCGCAGCCATCCTAACACCTCCAAACGAACTACCTAAAGTAACCTGCCAATATCTCTCGCAGCCATCCTAACACCTCCAAACGAACTACCTAAAGTAACCTGCCAATGTCTCTCGCAGCCATCCTAACACCTCCAAACAAACTACCTAAAGTAACCTGTCAATGTCTCTCGCATCCATCCTAGCACCTCCAAACATACTACCTAAATTCAATAACTTCTCCCCCTGACCCCCACTTCCTCTTGCCTACTCATTAAATCATCGCAGGCTTTGGAGATGAAGCCGCATAAGCCAGAAGAGGGACTTATCAAGAGCCGGTCAATCGAAAGCTTCAGCAGTTTACCCAAGCGGCCCTGTCCGGGGCGAGGAACAATACAAGAGTAGGCACACTACGAACAACTCTGGGGGGCAGGTCTTATTTCGGGGGGCGTTGAGAGAGTGCTGTAATGAGTGTCAGAGGGAGGAAATGAATAATTTTAGCTGTAATGAGGGGCAAGCTGTGATCAGGTGCCAGGCGTTGAACTCCCTCGAGAATAGTTCATTTGTATTGACTTGTGTCGAGAGGTCAGAACAATAAATGTTAAGAGCGCAAGATGTTCGGAGTGATGAGGAAGAGTTGGAGACCATCAGAGATGCAGTGATGAGATGTGTTGTGAGTGTTTGTTCGGAGTGATGAGGAAGAGTTGGAGACCATCAGAGATGCGGTGATGAGATGTGTTGTGAGTGTTTGTTCGGAGTGATGAGGAAGAGTTGGAGACCATCAGAGATGCAATGATGAGATGTGTTGTGAGTGTTTGTTCGGAGTGATAAGGAAGAGTTGGAGACCATCAGAGATGCAGTGATGAGATGTGTTGTGTGTGTTTATTGGGCGGGTGGAGGATGAAAGGAAATGAGTGGTAGAGCGAGGTGGTTGAAGGAGTGGTGACTGACAAGAAAAGAGCTTTTCAAGAGCGGGTGAAGAAGAAGAGTGCAAAGGTGTGTGAAGGCATAGAGTAAAGAGGAACGAGGTGATGCCTGATGTGCAGAGTCGTGCTGCCGATGAGAGGTAAAGAACACGTTTGTGAGAGAATGTTCTCCAATAAGAGGTTATGGAGAATGGTGAAGAAGGTGAGGTAGTGAGTGGTGGAGGAGATGAATGTTCATCAAGGTCAGTATATGTTGGAAGAGTACATATATTT
>SDVV010004296.1:0-20338 GCA_016164225.1 Gammarus roeselii
CGCGGCCACCAGAATCGCAACCGCGGCCACCAGAATCGCAACCGCGGCCACCAGAATCGCAACCGCGGCCACCAGAATCGCAACCGCGGCCACCAGAATCGCAACCGCGGCCACCAGAATCGCAACCGCGGCCACCAGAACCACCACCGCGGGCTCCAAAACTCCCACCGCAAATACCTGAGCCACCAGCGCGGACAGCAGAACCGCCACCACGGACAAAAGAACCGTCCCCACGGCCCTCAGAAGAACCGCCCATAACGCCACTGTACACACCCCCAGCTGCACCCCGAATCGCAGTCATTGCACCACCGCCAACAGCAGCCCTTCTTGCAATAATCTCCTGTCGCTGTCTGTAAGTCAAGTCTCTCTGTGCCTAAACTGACCTGAACTCATTCAGGAATCTTACATTTTTGGCACAACCTAACAGCATCCTTCTCCGGCACAATCCAGGATTCAGCTCTAAACAAGCTGGTTTCGCCGATACTCACAAGTCCACTGAGCTCCACTTCTCCAATGTCCAGAGCAAACCAAATTTTGGCAATTTCTCTCTCACGACCACAGCGCTGCTTGTCTGAAAACCTATAAGGACGATCGAATCCTGGCGGCGTTCCTGCTTGCGCAACTCTCTCAGTTCTGCACGAATGCCCTCCCTAGAAACTGTGGCTTTATAGGCCGCAGACCCATCATGTGGCTTGTTGGCAGAACAACCGCCAGATGCAGATTCAAACCTTCTTGACATCTCGTCTACTCTTTTGGTGAGGTATCCAATGGCAACCAACAACTGATTGAAAGCCAACACAAGCCCAGTCTCCTCACCAGAAACACAAGCGGCTCCGGTACTACCAGAACATCTACACCAGCAACAAAAATACTGCACAACACCACCAGTATTTTTCAAGAGACAACAGACAACATCCTCATCGACCCCAAGACATGGCACATCAGCATGAAATTTCCCACGACAGACCGAACAAGAAACAAAGCCACCCAACAGAACTGCATCACAGAAGGAACAGTGCGCAATCCCGCCAGGTGCCGCATGAGCCGCTGAGTCCCTGCCAGCAGCCGGCGCGTCAACAGCCAGCCCACCCCTCCTAGTCAAGCCCTCAGACTTACAGGACACTGCTGCCTCTTGGGACTGCAAAGGTGTACGTGGGAAGCCTCCGCCAGTGCTGGTCCTTCTATGGACTTCCGCCGCTGAGATGCTGCCCCCACCATAGGCCTCCAGCGTTGCCACAAATGATGCTACTGAGCAACAGACTTGCGTCCTTACTGGTCAGCATCTGGCACCTCAGTCTCATCAAACCGGATGCGAGTGCTGTCCATCGAGATCCACTCATCGTGAGTGCTCCTCCATCCCTTGTAGTGAACTTAGCATTTATCTTCTTCTCCCTTTGCTTCATCAACCACAACACAGTCGTACATTTTGTGATCATTTCTGTTTCACCCTCACCTCATCCTTAACACTCACAGCACCCATTTCGACAAGAGATGCTGTAATGAAAGTAGCCCAATATCGCACCCAGTGCTGTAGTTAGACTAAATTGCCTCTTGACCAGCCTTACTGATTCTACATTTACGTTACACTGCACATTCACGTGGCAAAACTAACGTGCAGTTTTAGATCCCAGCACAAATAGAGGACCAGCCTGCCGAAATATACAATTCGGTTAGTAATTTGCTCGTTATCAAGAATAGACTCTGCAAGAATCGACAAGCTCAAGCACCACATCATTCAAATTATAAGCTATTCCATCACCAAGTTGCTCCAACTCACAACAACGCCTGTAGAAGTGCATGAAGACACCCTTGTCAATGTTTAATGAGAGATTCCATGACAAGGACACCAACTGCATGAAATTCAGATCTCTGTGAAGAAGACACACCAGCTTGTACACTGCATGGGAAACAGTTAATAAACGTTACGCGTCTGGGTGTCGACTGTTTTACCACTACTATGTTTACACAATTTCTAATTTTTATTCAATGGACACTGCCTTGTTTCTCATCTAGCATCATGTAGTTATTGCTTGTCAAGTTATGAGGATAAATATTATCCGTTTGCTGAATTCCTGTTTGTACTTGAGCCATGACATCAGTATAAGTATGATCTATGTTGTTCTTCATATTGTATGCTATTTCTGATATCAAACTCTTAAGTTTCATATTCATCTGATTTTTCCTGATAGAAATGTTGTGTCTGATTTAATGGACAAAATTCATCTGCAAATTTAAATTATGAAGATTCATGCTATGGCATTGAAGTTTGATAGCTATTTATATTTTTTCTACTACCAACTCTAGAAAACACAGTTCAAAGTGTAGAGAAGAATATTGCTAGCTATTTTACACACAATGAATTTACTTTCTATTAGGGAGAAAATATCAATTAGAAATAAGTGACTAGTCAAGGCCACATTTAGCTAGTTCCGAGTTGTGCACCGTGCCATGCAAAATGGTTGATGCATTGTACATGGTATGCAGACAAGGGCCTGGATGGGAAGCTAAGAAAAATCCCATGGAACCGTGGGACTTTATTTGTGCGTTCTTTTCATCTTTCATGTAGCTATGGGTATGGATGATGGGTTTCTCTGACTTTGCCATGAAATCATTGTTATTTCATTGCTCAAAAGGCAAAGTCTGTTATGTGGAGGAAAATTATAACCCACTCAGTGTACAATTCAAGGCTTGGGTGGGCATCACTCACAGCAATAATGGCACTATTGATATATCATGTGCACAATTGCCTTGATGCAATAATTGTTTCTGGACAAAATGTGCACAAACCTTCAATGCTGGGCTTGAGTGCTACTGGATACTTGGAAGATCTTCAAGATGTTTTTGTTGCAGGTGTAAATCATGCCAGTGATTTTTGTTGCTGGTTGAAATCATGCAAGTGACCCAGGGGAGCCAAAAAATGCATGTGAAAGTTTGATAGATTGCAAATTTTGGTGATGGAACAATTCCAGGTGTGGATTGCCAGGGAATGTATGGTTTGCTGTACCTACCCGAACAAAGTAAAGTGTTGCAACAAGTTTATGAACTTGGAAGGGCACATTTGCTAAAGTAATACTCAATAAAAAAATTACCCAAGCACTTGCAACGTGTGGTCATATGCAATGGCTTTTGTGGTCATATGCAAAGCAGAGGAAATAATAGTGATTGGCAGCATAATAGAATAAAACACTGAAGCCTTAGTAAAAATCAATATAATGAACCTGAAATGCAGAGGAAAAATTATTATAAAAAACTAACTAACATTTTTTTTATATTTAATTCTCGGAGTCATGTAGCTGGTGCAGCCAAGTGATGTTGAAATATTATTCTTAGCAATCCACAGCAACACTCCAGCTTTACCTATGTTGACCAAAACGGTGGGATACAACATGAGCCTGTACCACATGAGGATGAGCATTTCCTAAACTATACCCTTCAGATTCCTTACATGATGTCAATGAACAATCACCATCACGTTGACCAGGACAACATGGTGCTATGTGATGGCAGATGCCTTTTTGGTGATGCTGGCAAGAGCTTGCTTGTAGCCGACATGGCTGTCACCATTACAGTGCTGATTTGAGGGTTCCAGATTTGGACCAATGATTGAACAAAAATGGGATGCACAGTTACCTAATAGATTTTTTTAGAAACGCTCAGGGAATCTCCAATGTTGCACAATTCAAGTCCAATATTGCCCATGCTAGCCGAAGCTCCCTCCAATGAGAGCTGCCAACCTACAAGTTATATACATATAAGAAACAAAACTCTGAGAAAAATCATGCAGAGTATAAAAAGTCTGTTGAAGAAGTGTTATCTGTTGGAATTTACAAGGCCTTTATGACACCAGCCAATGAGGTAAGATAAAGTTGATCCATGACATTTTATTTAATAGCAATTCACTCTTTATTGTTCTGACTGAGACAGTTCAATAATGAAAATTATATATTTTCAAGCAAGGATTGCACAAAATGTGTGATGTGGTTGAGTTGCAATATATGTGAAAGACGGTCTTGGAACTGCAAAGAGTAGAAAGTTTCCTATGATTTCTGAGAGTGCCATTATTGAATTTGAAAAGCTGGAAAACTTAATAATCACTTTTCACTGTGTTGACCTCCATACTATGAGTATGTACACTTTGAAAATGTACTTGAAATTTCACAGGTACTTATGTCAAATATTGATCAGACTAAATTTAATAAAAAAATATTGTTAAGTTTGGTTATTCATTTATATGTCTAATGTTTCAATTATGATTGAGTGGATGCACCTGTTCAAGTATAGACCTGCAGCCATTTCCCCCCTATTAGGAGGATGGCTAAGTCAGGCTGACACAGAAACGGGAGGCGCCCAATCTCTCCGCCACAATAGCACTGGTAATATATACCACAGCTGTTACATATCAAACTTGAAAGCTCTGATTCGGAGATAAATACTTTCATGTACATATGATTGAAAGTCAGGCGGAAGATGATAATATTTGGGATCTAGTATGTGTGATTTGTTGGAGTATTTCAAACTCACCAAAATGAATAAAACTGTGCCAACGTATCACAATGTGAGCAAAATAAGTATTAATGATGACATATTGAGAAGTAACAAGGAAACTGATTTGTTTCAGGCACATGACTTCAAATTGTTGAATTTTAGTACAGAAATGACTCATTGGCCAGGCCTACAGTGTGAAGGTAGTAATGAATAACTTTGCTATATTTTCCAGGTATGTTTAATAACATGGACTGGAAAAAATTAAAATACCAAAAATTGGTGAGAATTATTCTGAGATGAACACTCTAATGTACAAATGAGCAAGAGAAGAGAAGAAGTTAACAAAGAAGGAAACCTTTTCAGCTGCAGGAAACAACACGAATCTGGTTTCAATTGAAAAGAACTAAAAGATTCACATGGCTAAGAGGGAAGAGAATATGAAATAAAATTGACTGGAAATTGTTTATCGTCTTGGCTTCTGCAGCCAAATTTTCAATCAATACTAAAAGTTGCCCTTTAGTTGATGTATCCATTAAACTGGTAAATGACAAGGTGGCATTGAGCAAACAAAAATTATCAATGGAGAGGATTGTTGATGCTGAGCTGGTGGACTATTTAGAGTCTTACCAGCTCCTTTCTTCCAGACAGTTAGGATTTAGGAAGGTTAGATCAACAGAAGATCAGATGTTGCTGGTCTATTCAGATGTGGTTGAGTCTGTTGATGCTGGTTTGGTTGTAGATATGGCCATGCTTGATTTTTCAAAGGCATTTGATGTTTTCCATCCCATTTTGCTTCTGAAGTTACAGGTTCTTGCAGCTTCTGTTGTTGTGTTGAGGTGGATTGGTAGTTTTCTTTATTCTCGAATTATGTGTGTTGGCGTTGATAGAGTGAATAGTGAGCCAAGGGATGTTCTGAGTGGAGTTCCACAGGGTTCAGTCTTGGGTCCAGTCCTCTTTCTTACACATGTTTTCTTTTTGACGGATGGCCTTGTATCTATGTTTGACGCATTTGCTGATGATTTTAAAATGTATTTGTCTTTCCAACGTCTTTATGTTGTTGGTGGTCACCACCAACAACGTATTTCAGACTGCATATTCATGGAATTTGTCATTGAACCCTAGCAAGTGTGTTATTTTATGTTTCAGAAGACGTTTTGCTGGATGGATTGGTCCCGGTGCAGAGGCTGTTTACACACTTGGGGGTACTCGTTTGTAGTTTGTCCAAGTTCATCGCGATTCGGGAGTTCATGTGGATGTTGGTCTTAAGTTTCATGCCATGTCAGAGAAGTGTGAGACGAGCTGCTGGTCTTAGTAGTGATTAGCTTAGGTCGACAGTGAATAGAAGCCCAAATTTTATGGTCACACTCTTTGTGGCACATGTCAGGCCCATTCTTGATTACTACTCCTGTGTGTGGAATCTTGGTTATGTCCAGCATGTGAAGTTGCTTGAGTCTGTTCAAAGGAGGTGGACCAAACAGGTGCATGGTCTGTCTGAGATGTCCTACCATGACAGGCTGATGGCTCTCAATTTGTTCTCAATCAAGGGCAGGTTACTGATAAGTGACCTCATAAAGTATTGGAGAATTCTGTGTTGTGACACAGAGGGTTTTGATTTGTCCATTCTACTCCAAAGGTTGCTGGATGGTAGGACGCGGGGACATCGGCACGAACTCTTGATGACCCGCTGCTCTGTGGATGTGGCAAGGAGGTCTTTTAATGTTTGATACATTAGGATATGGAATGAGTTGCCTGCTGCTGTTGTTGAATCTTCTACCATTTCTGCTTTCAAGGCAAGGTTGGCTGAGTTTATGGGAATAGGTTGTTTGAGTGCAAGGGTCTTGCGTTCCCAGTCCTGTTGGCAAGTGTGGTGTGATTCGTCCTGTTTTTTTTTATATACATGTATATGTATTTGCTTTCGAAAGTTTTCTGCTGGATTGTAGTTATGCTTTGGGTTTTTGTGTGAGTGGCTTTGGGTTTGTTCTCTGAAAGCCAATGGTGCGCATCCCTTCCAGCATCTTTCCGTTGTTGTTCAGCGTAGTCTTTGTAGGTGCTGGCGCGCATGGCTGTGCTGGCCTCTCCTGGCTCGGTGCACCTGACGACTGGGTATGCTGAGCCCTTGGGGGGGCTGCAAAGGTAAGAATGACATTGGTATCAACTGTATCCAGGCCAGGCGACATCCCAGCTATTGAAACCATGTAAGCCGATACTATGTTAAGCCCACTATAATTGTGGCAGCAGTCTTTGGACACCTCAGATATCCCTCAGGCAATGAAACATGCTGTCATATTCCTTCTAGCAAATGGAAGTGGCCTTACAAGCCTAGGTATTAACTTACAGACAACCAATTCATTTTACATCACATATAGTCAAAATATTTGAAAGAGTAATAAAAGGACAAACAGTAAATTAAATTATCAATGCATTGTGTCGTGAATCGAAGCGAATGCAATTTATTGATGATTTTGTCAAGACCTTTGACAAAGTATTTCACAGTATTCTACTATTACAACTAAAAATGGCTAGTATCCAAAAAAATGGTATAAGAACTACAAATTTCTTGTAACCAAGGATATTTATTAATGGATCAAAACTTCTTTCAATGCAGAACCAAAAGTGTGGTATTACCTGGCAAAGCTTCTGCACCAGTGGAGGTCCTTAGTGTATGTCTCATGGCTTTCCTTAGTAATGGCCTGAGCAAGTACTGTTGTAACCGTGGCGCAAGCGATAGGGACAACACGTGTCCACTTTAGAATTTAATTCACGGCCAAAATGAGTGGAAGCGCAATTAATAAGGACATGAAAGAATCAGGCTCTGAACCACCTATATTTAACAAAAAAAAACAATGAATATACTGACAGACTTTATAACAAACTTCTAAATTTTGGAGCACAGGTAAGGATGAAGGGGAGCTGTAAGGGAATAAAAATAGCAAAACAGATTAACAACCAGTTCACAGTCAGCTGAAGTGCTTCCTTTTGGAGTTTTGGGGAGGAGTACTTAAATTTACAATATTTAGAATTACTTGAATTGAATCTTGATTAATCTTATTTATCAGGCCAGAACACCCTGAAGGCAAGCAAATAAGAGGGAAATTATAAAATAACTCTTGAATGTAACTAACTGAATATCTAGCAAAGCCTGATTCACGCGTGTGAAAATAAAAGCAAGCCAAAGGGAAAATTAAGTACCAAAATAGGCAAATAAGGGCGACTGAAAGGAAGACTTTATCACACTGGTTTATAAATGAATGAAGCAAAACATACATGAGCAACAGCACTGACTCATGTAAAAGCAGTAACAAACCAGAAAATTTATACAGAATAAGCAAAAATGATATTTAATGCCATAATGAATCATTCACTAAATGAAAAATTCTGCCAAGTAAATTTGCCACCAAATATATCAGAACACCAAGAATATATCAAATAATAAGACAGAAACCATAAACCTCAAACATGCTTGATCGAGTGAATCCATAACCTCAACTGATGTAATACTTACAACCCAAATGCACCCCAAGTCATATACAACTCACCCAGTGCAGTGGCCACAATACTCTCTTAGTCTGAAGGAAGCTTTAGTAGATTAGCAAGCACAAGCACTTGAGTAAATTAGCAAGCACAAGTATTTATTCTGACCACTTGGCATATGTTACAGTTGGCAAACAAATGTCTGCAGAGAACAGATGTAACTCTTAAATAAAGGTATCATGTGCACGCAAATACAGTTTACATACTTATATACAGGAATATATATTTATTCACTCAAATGAGCATCAACCAGGGCAACCCATGCATAGGCAAAAGAATAGGTTGACCAGGGTAGCTGATTGCTTGGGATAACCAAAGCCACCCCCGGCAACACTGTTACCATCCATTGGTCTCCTGCTTTGCAGAGGGAACTTGAGTCCTTGGCATAGTGATGGATGCTAGATTTGTGGAAAATGATTGAGCTGATCTACAAAACATAATATATTTCAACCAATTTACATTTGATTTACTTAGAGAGGGAAAAAACCCTGACCTTGGGATGAAGTTTTCATATTATTCAAGCAATATTGCTGCTTTTGATGATGAAGAAAGCTTGCATGATTTAGACAATCAAATGTAGAACAAAGCTTTATTCTATGAACAAACCACATAGGTCAAGGCTAATGGTTCCTGGGCCATATAACCTTTTGATCAACAGATAAATGGACAATGTTGTCTCTTTCTATCCCACATAAATGAAAAGATCTGAAAATACTTGAAGTAGTTCAAAGGAGGTTTGGCCCTAAAACCATAGAGGTAAAAGAAAATGCTTATTATGACTCATTGAAAGCCTTGAGGTTATGATATTTTCAAAGTCATTTTGAAAAGTTCATGGTTATAAACATCTGGAAAACTCTGGGAGGCTACGCAGTCAATGTCAACAAAAAGTAATGAAAGTGACTTGAAATTAGGCTAGAATTGGCAGAATGTGGTAATTTGAAGTGCCAAAAACTTTGGGGCAGCAATACGATGCAAACTATAGCATTCAACAGTTTCATATGCTGTACAACTCAATTGTTGAATAGAATGCAACTGGAAATATGAGATCAAAGTGCTCCCAATTGTCATCAACAACAAATAATATCTTGCAGTTCAAGAGTTGATTGGACAACTTAGTACCTTAGCTGTGTTCATGATCAACCTATAATCTGCAGCTAGACATCTGAACTTGACACTAATTTACCCGGCCAGATTAGGGCTCTGCCGTTGGATATGTTATCAACGCCTCTGCTCCTATGTCGACATGACTATTGTTCACTTGGCTCCGTTGGTTCGTCAATCTCGAGTCAATTTCCAGCCTCTCAAACAAACTCGATAAACAATTGCAAAAGCCCACTCTAGAAGCAGATTCCTTCCTTTGCTCCTTATCCCTCTCATAAGTCCCATGGGCCTGGCCTGCTCGGCCTTGCTACGTCACGATTTGTCTTGTTCTGTTCATCTTGCTACCCCCAGTGCCTGGCTCTTGCTCCTTGTCGTCACTCTGCTTGAATAGAATAATCGCAAGGAGCAGGTTTTCTCGACGGCTTGTATCATTCTGCTTTGCTCGGATGACGTCAATACCCACGCTGACAACATGGCCAGTCGTTCAAATAACGCGCACCCTTCATCACGACAAGAACTACGGTAACAAATTTATATTACATTACATGCACGAATCGTGAGTGTACCCACTGCTGCGACGCTGTGGCAGCTATGCTGTGATCCGCCGCACAGCAGAGAATCTCCACGTATCCCAATAAGTCCTTCTCTGTTTGTTGCGCGGTGTCTGCCTCCTACTTTTGCCTGTCTTCCTTGCCTGTTCCTTGTGGCGAGTACTTGCAAGATGCATTGGATCTTTCTGCAACAAGATGTGAACACAGTTACCTCTCCGTCCGTCCCTCTCTTCTACAGGATGTAGCACGCTTTTCTCCCATCTCCGGAGGTGCCACTTATTCTCCACTCGTTTTTTATCTGATGACGCCTTTGACGCGTTGGTGGTCGACCCCCACACTTCTCTTCCTATTTACTTTATGAAATGTGCACTTTCGGTGCACTTTTGAGATGCCTTCGCCCTCCCGTCCCTCCAATCGCCTGCTCTCCAAGGTACTCAACTCTGTCATTCTTCCTTTTTCTAAAGATGATCCTTGACTACTGAACTGTTTCTTTCCTTAATATCTGTGACCTGCGGTCTGCAGCGGCTGTCCTCACTCATTCGTTGTAGCCCTGGAGCCGGTGGCTTCTTCTGTAATTCGTCGCGTGACGCTCTCAGTATCAGGCATGTCAAATGCGCTTCGACTAATGTCTTCTCCTTGACGCCCATCATTTTCCCTCTCCGCTTGCAGCCTCACTATTTTTCGGGCGGGGCGGTCCTCCTCACCCCTCCTCCCATTGTTTGATAGGACTATCCTAGCCTACATCTAAATGTCACCTCACCTTGTGTTCAAAGAATGAACTGAACAACTTGAAGCCCCTGGCAATATAAATGTTGTCTAGGAGGCTCAATGAACAGTAAAATTAGCGTTCCTCACATCTAAATCTTGTATCGTGTTCTGAGAACGAATATCTTGTACTCCCTAGTTATTGATATGTTGTTAGAGGCTAGCCAGTTACTTTACCTGACGGTGACAACGTATTCTTATTCCTAGGTATCCTGGTGAACTTCATTGAATATTGGCAAAATCTGAATGCAGCTCACAGTTTTTTTACCCTGTGACCTGCTTTCAAATATTTCTTTGCTCTTCCACGACCTAGTCTGCCTTAACAACTAGAACCACTGACTAACTAGTTATTTGATGATACCGACTCTTCTTGGCCATGACCCTGGGCTTGATGGAGCTTATCTCACGCCATCCTCCGGCCTTTCATAAGTGTCGTTCATAGGTTACAGCGCTGAAACGCTGCAGCAGCAGAGTTTTTATTGCTTTGTTTCCAAATGCATGATCTTTATCACCTTGCTTAGTAAAAATCGCTATGGCTGCCTAGTACCTTCTTCTTCCCGCGATGTGCAAGAACCCTTTTAAGAAGCTACAGGGCTCACGGAATCCATACTATTATAACAACGAGGGCCCATTCCAGGATCTCGTAAAGAAAAAAGCAAAATGGCTGTGCTGACTTCTTGGGCTTAGATTACAGCTCACTCCAAGATGGTCCAGAAACCCAGGGCCATTGGGGTCTATATGTCACTGTACTTTCCACTTTGAAAGATGATGAAGATGAAGCCTTTAGTAACAATGCGCTGACTTTATAAAGGAAACAATGAACTCTTCTTGCTACTTCTTCACAGCTTTACTCCACAATAGCTTCAATGAACATTTCTTTTGGAATAACCAGAAATAATATTTATGTTTGGCCATAAGGCAAGCCAAAAAAAATAGCTGTCAGTGAAAATTTCATCTCGAATTCTGTGAATTCCCATGTAACAACAAGAATTCATAGCACCAATTTGATCACAACCTTGCAGCTTCACAAGGAGGTAAAACATTTTTTTTTCATACATGTACAGATAACATTTTGCTTACAATTCACAGATTTACTGTCAATCACAGATCTGAGGGCAATTTACGTATTTACTAGCAATTCACAGATTTGCTAACCTGTGCCTATCAAAGCTAACTTGGTTGTCTACTCCAATTGGTGATCAATGCATTGTAATTAATTAATTTTGTTTGCCCTCAGCTTGGAGACAGCCTCAGCCTGACATTTGAGAGTGAAGCAAGTCAGCCGCATCTGTCCAGCAGTTCCTTACTCTCTCTGCTGCTGGTGGCGTTTACTTTCGTCGTTGTGATGCTGTACTCGGTGCATGCCCTACTCATGGTAAGTTAGGCAGTACCAATAGGTAAAATTTTCTTATGGACCTCATCACTGTATAGCATGCATGGCTCTTGCCGACTCCCTCTAGTGAATTGCTGACTGGTTGCTGCGTCACAATGCAATGCAATTGTTTCTAACTAAATAATATATTCTCTTCCATTCCATAAGAACCATATGGTTTAGCATCGCGCTTCTGCTTTTATTCAAATGAATCTTGAAGAGAAAACATTACAGAGATGCATTTACGAGAGATTTTTGATAATATTAGTTGAATGTAGTTTTAGACCAATTTAAACCTTTGTCTCTTTAAACCATACTCGGGAATTTCGAAACTTTAAAATTCCTTGAATGTCCTCCAGTTTTTAGGTAATAATAAAAAATGAAACTGGCTGCCCGCCGCTAAATGTCTGCTAGTTACGGCGTGGCGTCTCCTGCGCTTGGGGGTGTAAATGTCTTCTAGGTACAGCAGCGCGTCGGCTCCCGCCTCCCGCTGTCTCGGCCGGCCGAAACCACCAAGTCCCCAACCCCCTCCCTACCTATATAAGCGGGCTCTGCTGAGCTCCATCATTCATTCATTCGTCGCTCCTGCTTGTTGGAGGCACAGCTACCACTGAGCTCCTAACAGCACACTAAGACCTACAGGGCCTCTGCATCCTCTTGAAAGGATAAGATTCAGTACGTGGCGGCCAATCTGGGCAGTGGATTTGTGACCCACTGCCTCTACAGAGCCACAGATGGGATCAGCAAATACCAGACATACTGAATTTGCTGTCTTAGTGGTCCTGTGCCTTGTCCTTGCAGCACTAAATTCGTCGACTCATAAATTTGTCAGCACAAAAATTTGTCGGCACAAAAATTTGTCTGCACAAGAATTTGTTGGCACACAAAATTTGTTGCCACACAAAATTTGTCTCCGCACAGAATTTGTCTCCACACAAAATTTGTTGCCACACAACATTTTTTGCCACAAAAAATTTGTTGCCACAGAAATCATGTTGAAACGCAAAATTTGTCTACACAAAATAATATAATTTGTTGACACAGAAACTTGTCTACACAGAAATTTGTCTAAACAGAAATTTGTCAGAACAGAAATTTGTCAAGACAGAAATTTGTCAAGACAGAAATTTGCCAAGACAGAAATTTGTCAAGACAGAAATTTGTCAAGACAAAAATTTGTCAAGACAGAAATTTGTCATAACAGAAATTTGTTGAAACACAAATTTGTCTTAACACAGATTTGTCTAAACACAGATTTGTCTAAACACATTTGTCTAAACACAAATTTGTCAAAACAGAAATTTGTTGAAACAGAAATTTGCCTTAACAGAAATTTGTTGAAACAGGAAAATTTGTCGAAATAGAAATTTGTCGAAACAAATTTGTTGAAACAGAAATTTGTCTAGACAAAAATGTGTCTGGACAAAAATTTGTCAAAACAGAAATGTTGAGACAAATTTGTCTGGACAGAAATTTGTCTACTCAGAAATTTGTCGAGATAGAAATTTGTCTGAACAGAAATTTGTTGAGACAGAAATTTGTTGAGACAGAAATTTGTTGAGACAGAAATTTGTTGAGACAGAAATTTGTTGAGACAGAAATTTGTTGAGACAGAAATTTGTTGAGACAGAAATGTGTCAAGACAGAAATTTGTCGTGACGGAAATTTGTCGAGACAGAAATTAGTCGAGACAAATTTGTCGAGACAGAAATATGTAGACAGAAATTTGTAGAGACAGAAATTAGTAGAGACAGAAATTTGTAGAGCCAGAAAATTTCTAGAGACAGAAAATTTGTAGAGACAGAAAATTGTAGACAGAAAATTGTAGACAGAAATTTGTAGAGACAGAAATATGTAGAGACAGAAATTTGTAGAGACAGAAATTTGTAGAGACAGAAATTTGTAGAGACAGAAATTTGTAGAGACAGAAATTTGTAGAGACAGAAATTTGTAGAGACAGAAATTTGTCATAACAGAAGTTTGTTGTAACAGAAATTTGTCAAAACACAAATTTGTCTTAACACAGATTTGTCTAAACACAAATTTGTCTAAACACAAATTTGTCAAAACATGAATTTGTTGAAACAGAAATTTGTTGAAACAGAAATTTGCCTAAACAGAAATTTATTGAAACAGAAAAATTTGTCGAAATAGAAATTTGTCGAAACAAATTTGTTGAAACAGAAATTTGTCTTGACAAAAATTTGTCTGGACAAAAATTTGTCTAAACAGAAATGTTGAGACAAATTTGTCTGGACAGAAATTTGTCTACACAGAAATTTGTTGAGATAGAAATTTGTCTGAACAGAAATTTGTTGAGACAGAAATTTGTTGTGACAGAAATTTGTTGAGACAGAAATGTGTCAAGACAGAAATTTGTCGTGACGGAAATTTGTCGAGACAGAAATTAGTCGAGACAGAAATTAGTCGAGACAGAAATTAGTCGAGACAGAAATTTGTCGAGACAGAAATTTGTAGAGACAGAAATTTGTAGAGACAGAAATTTGTAGAGACAAAATTTGTAGACAGAAAATTTGTAGAGACAGAAAATTGTAGAGACAGAAAATTGTAGAGACAGAAATTTGTAGAGACAGAAATTTGTAGAGACAGAAATTTGTAGAGACAGAAATTTGTAGGGGCAAAAATTTGTCGGGGCAGAAATTTATCAAGACGGTGTTGTGGGATCACTGCAGAGTTACTAGCTTTTTGCTTTTCAATAATATGAATTCCCAGTTAGCACTCCAGAAATGCAGCCCCACACACACAAGTAGCAGTAATCATATAGTGGATCAATTAGCCCGGTACCTTGCATTGTTGTGCTAAAAACTTTTTCTTCAACTTGAATTCCAAATATGAAGATACTTCTTCAAAGTAATAAAATTATCAGAAGCAAGGATCCACTTCTTCTTACTCATAAAATAACCAGAAGCAAGGATCATGCCAACAAAAAATATCAAATCCCAATGATATGCCTGATGGGATTCCAGGTTAGCTTCCTGAGCTGTCAGCCCCTCAATAAATTGAGGGAGCAAGCATCAAGGTCCTTTTGCTTGTAATGTATACGTTAGCGTACTTCCGCATGCCTATATCGTCTGTAATCTTTCATCTTGAAGGTGTTTCTAAGTCTTGCTTGTAAAGAGAATAAAAATCACTATAATTTGTTTCTGATGTAAAATCATTTTTTTTCCTAGATAGGTTTCACCAATTCTGAGGAGTCCAGCCTGTCTCTCAGATTTTTCCACTTTGGTTTTATGTTTTTTCAGTTTTTTAGTGACATTTTTACCCCTTAATTTTGTAATGGAAGGTCATTGCTTGCATGACTGGCAATCATGGTTAAATGTGGTTATTTAGATGATTTGGTTAATAATGTTGAAAGTTAATGGGCAATTGTGTTGATTCAGGTCTTATTTTACTCGTGAGAAGAAGATGGTTCGATTTGAGTGCTCACACAATCATTTCTGTTGCTGAGAGGCAAACTATAAAATTAATGTAAATGCCTAGAGAGACATTAAAAAGCTATTATTTAGGCTTTTTGGCACTTACGTTGGAAGTTGACGGCGATTATGTTGATTCGGGTCAAATTTTACTGGTGAGAACATGACGGTTCGATTTGACTGCTCCCTTGATCATTTCTGTTGCTGAGAAGCGTAGTATAAAATCAACATAAACGCCATAGAGAACTGTCAGGACCTCGTATTTTCTTAACTATCAGGAATTATTGAAATCTAATGCTTGCATGATAATTAGATGAGTGATTTTAGTCATATTATTGATGTTTGGGACTCGGCGCTGTCCCTTTTCACTGGGTCTGACGTTTAAATTCTGATGAGTTTACGTTCTTTGCCCAATATATATGTCTATAGCGCCTCTTGTGAGAGGAATTTTTAAAATCTGTCTCTTGCAAGATGATCGGGGGACTGCTTTCTATTTCCTTGTTACGGTTTGCGAACATTTGAATGCCCTTTCATTTTTGTGAGTGATGTTAAAGTTTGCAATTGTATGAATTAGTGGTTTTTACTCCAGGGATTACATCATATCGCGTTTTTTGTTGTAATTGTTCAAACTGTGACCCTTGCAGCGTGTTGGCACGACTCTTTTGACTGATCCATGATGTTCACGACACCTTAGATGATCTATTTCGAGTGTGGGAGGCTCGTGAAATGCTGTGAAATATCTGATTTCTAGTCATTTTATGATCGTTTCTGGAAACATTGATGAATTACTTTTTTCGTAGGTAGATTTTTGACAATCAAACAGTTTTTGCCTGTTTGAAAGATGGCTTTCTTATAGATGAGTGATGACTCGCCATTTTTTTTGTGTTTTTGAGGAAAGTTTAGATGGGGAAAATGTTGTCCTCTGTTGCATAATTGTAACTCGTTGACAAACTGATGAGTGCATTGTGTTCCTTGGAACGTTTTACTAGTTTTAGTTGTGTTATTCGAATTTTTATGGTTCGTTCTACCCCTGCATTTA
Source organism: Gammarus roeselii (assembly GCA_016164225.1). Taxonomy (NCBI): domain Eukaryota; kingdom Metazoa; phylum Arthropoda; class Malacostraca; order Amphipoda; family Gammaridae; genus Gammarus; species Gammarus roeselii. Next base: position 16,279 of record SDVV010004296.1, read on the forward strand.
CCGTAATATGAGAATATTCTGATTTCCGGGAGTTGCAGCAAGATTAGGCAAATTTCTAATAGCGATTGGGGCTATACTAGTGGACTGTGGTCAATTGTGAGTACATATTCGTGTTCAGGAAGTGCTTTTCCATAATATTTTCTATATTTCAAAGTGCCGACGTGTGTGTTTGTAAAAAAAAACAAGTTTTTGCATGTTTTTTATCACGTATGATTTTTTGGGCATGAAGCAGCTATCCAAAGTAGTCAACAGTGACATTTTTATAAAGGGTATACAAAATGCTATGAATCAAAATTAGTGAATGAACAAATCAACCGTAAAAAGTTTTTTTTGTGATGTTTTGAATAAATGTGTTGAAATTTCCTTCTGTAACTATGGGTAATATGCAAATTTCCATCCCGTAAAGAATTGTTGGGCGTTGAATTTTATCTGTATGATTGGCTGAGATTGGCGATTGATGCAACAGTAGAGACTCGATGATAAAATTTCTGGGTCTCGGCACTAAAAATGTGAAAAATTGTAATTGCATCCTGTAGATTTGACTTATTTAGTATTTTTTCACATGACTGTAAGGATCACTTGCGGGCCTTCTTATTATTGTGTTAAAAAGTAAGAATCAGCGTCTAACTCTAATTTTGTTGATTTTTTTTTCATGTTGAGCAAAAAAAAATTTCTGCCTAAATATGGAAAATGTTGAGTGGTTTGTTGAGAGCTTTTTTTGTTGCTTATTAAATGATAAGGCCAGATAGTTGTATTGAAATTTCTACTTTCCATCATTTTCCCATCTGAAAATGTCATAATATTTTTTTTTAGATATTTTTTTTAGCGGCAACGCTGACGGCATACCCTTGACCCATTTTTTGGGGCATGCCATTTTATGAATAATGTATTTGGTGCATCCAACTAGCTCCCACTGGAGTCTCAAATGAATTACAGGAAACGTTGTACGTTTGTTGACATTGTATTTTTTACCTTACGGAAAAAAAATGCAGTTTTGACTTTGAAGCCCGATTGTGGTAAGTAGAAAACGTATGACGACAGTCGTGTCTGAGATGAAAATGTGCGCTGTCCATTTATCTTTCCAACGAGCTCATTCTTGAGTGTATAGACCCAGCCGTTTAGGCTGCAGAGGCTATGATGTGGAAAAAAAAGTATAAGGTAAATTGCTGGTTTGGTGTAGACTCGTGTAGTGGACAACCTTAACCTGCTCAGCAACTTTAACATGCTCCGCGGCTGTTGGCCCGCGCTTGGCGCGCAAAATGGGCCAAATGACTAGATCTGACCAGGTGGAAAGCCCCTCTCTCATCAAAGGGCTGTGACATTATGCTAGCTAATGGCAGAAACATTGGTACGTATTATAAGGTACGTGTATAGGTTACCTTACCATATCATTATGAAGTACTCAACGCTACGGCTTCGGGATTAGGATTACGTCGGTTTCTTCAGTATATATTTACTTTATCTGACTCACTGTATGGCAAAGTCACCATATTTTAGCTATGGTAAATACTTCCATATGGAGGATGGTAAATACTTCCATATGGAGGATGGTAAATACTTCTATATGGAGGATTCTACTGCCACTACCTGGCTGTTCATTCACACTCATACTAGAAGGCAGTATATCTTGATGTACATAATACTATTTCAGGGCTCATACTCTAGGCCCGCATATTTTTTGCCAGCTATGAGCTAATATATTGGCTGTGGTACTGGCCCATGATTACAGTTACCCCCATTTATACAACTGGGTCATCATTCCTGATAAGGCAAGCGCTTCTTTGAGATCACTTGGTTTAAGATGCAGCCCATCCATCCAATTTCTGTGCTTTTCTGGCATAGGCCAGCTTGCGCTACATGATGGCGTTTTCTATGCTAAACCATATGGCTCTTATGGAATGGAAGAGAATATAACTTTATTTATCTCGATTCTCTTGATGAAAAGCCATTTCTCTGTAATGTAGTATGAGCCATTTGGGGCCTCCACCTCCCCCTGCCATCTCAACAGTCCACTCCTTATGGTAAAGCAGAATTGATTGCCCTCATGAATGATGGATCTCGACAGAGCCTGCTTTTATAGGTAGCAAGGGGGTTGGGGGTTTCTGCCAGCCGAGACAGCGGGAGGAGGGAGACGCCGCGCCGCTGTAACTAGAAGACATTTAGACCCCCACGCGCAAGAGACGCCACGCTGTAACTAGCAGACATTTAGCGACGGGCATCCTTTTTTTTAAATATTGCCTAAAAACTTGAGGACATTCGAATAACTTGAAAGTTTCAAAATTCCCGAGTAAGGTTAAAAGAGACAAAGGTCTAAACCAGTCAAAAACTACGTTCAACAAATATTATCAAGATTCTCTTGTGAATGCATCTCTGTTATGTTTTCTCTTCAAGATTCATTTGAATAAATGCAGAAGCGCAATGCTAAACTATATGGCTCCTATTACATTACAGAGAAATATCTTTTTATCAAGAGAATTGAGATAACAAAAGTTATATTTTCCTATAGCAATGTTGTACATATTACTCTCGAAACATGCTCACTCTCAAGTAAGCACTCCTTCACTGCAAAATGCTAATTTGTCAATTGAGTTTGATTGAACATCAGATCACATTTTTAATGTTGGTCTCTTGCTAGCTATGTGTTCTTGTAAACTATCCTGATTGAACATCAGATCAAATTTTTAATGTTGGTCTCTCAATAACTAAGTGTTGTTGTAAACTTTCCCAGTTTTTCACCTTATTAAATAGTAGTCAATGGAATGCACATAGTTCTCTTTTTCTATCACATCGAACATGTCCTGATGTCCCTCAGAAATGTTCCCGTGAAGGACCTTTGCTGGAAGCCCTTAATGTCATGGAACATGAACACCACGTGGCAGCTGCTGTCATCATGCAGCTACAGGAAAAACTCGTTGCAGCGACGTCAGTAAGTCTCTTGCTCAGTGAACAAACTTTGTTCACTATACTGTAATGAATGCACCTCAATTAGTCTGGGTCTCAACGGGTTTGTTATTCATCCCCTACTGAACGCACCTCTATGAGCATGGCTCTCAACAGCGCTTGCCATCCATCTCTTTGTTGCAAATACCTTGATGAGCCGGGCTCTCAACAAGGCTGCCATCCATCACGTTTTGGATGCACCTCTATGAACCATGCTCTGAATGTGGCTTGCCATCCATCATTTCTTCACTGCAACTCTATGTGCCAGGCCCCAAACGATGCTTACCATTGTTACAGATACAGATACAGAGCCGCATCCCCCAGAAAGGGGGGTGGCCAACGGCAAGGCGCACCTCACACCCTCATACGCTCACGCTCTCACTCACACGGCTTAGCCCTTTTGTGCTAAAGGGTCCGGCCGGAACCCCGCAACATACACTCCGGGTCACGAGGGCAGTCCGAGGATCCGTTGTCAGTAGCGGGGCTCGACAGTTTACCCTAGTTCACCCTCGCCGCGTCATAATGGCCGGACCTCCCTCCCCCACCCTCCACCATCCCGACGACGGGATGCCAAGGGCGGTAAAACACATCAGAGCAGCGTCAAATCAACCATTCTCCCCTCACGCCCCTCACGCTACTTCCTCATTCATGTATCTCCTTCCCAACGCCTGCTTCACACCATCCATCCACCCAAACTTCGGTCTACCTCCAGGCTTGCGACCACACGCCTCCGCATTCATCACCCTTTTCACCAATCTGCCTTCGTCCATCCTCTCCATGTGCCCAAACCATCTCAAAACACGCGAATCCACTCTGTCCTCCAACTTCTTCACCATCCCTGTTCTGATTCAAACCACGTCGTTGGTGATCCGGTCTCTCAGCGTTACTCCAGCCATGCTCCTCAATCATTTCATTTCGAAAACATTCAACCTTCTTCTCTCCTCTGCTCTCACCCCCAAGCCTCAGCTCCGTAGAGCACAGTTGGGCCAACAACACCCTCATACAGCCCTCTCTTTGCTTCCATCCCCAACGTCCTACAGCTTTTTACACTCTCCAGTGCACCCAGCACTTTACACCTCTCCTTCACTCGCGCCTTCACTCCAGTTTCCACTAGTTCAGT